>CAUYQV010182554.1:0-10863 GCA_963574575.1 Galagoides demidoff
CACTCACAACATTAATTTATGATACATAACAGAGTAAAATCTAAGACATGACATGAAGGCTACATTAACCAGTTTGATGAGAGTATTTCAAATTGTACATGGAAACACCACACTGTACCCTGTGATTGCATTAATGTACACAGCTATGATTTAATAAAAAACAAAAAAAGAAAGAAAGAAACTATAGAAATTCTAGGTTGAGGATAATATTGTAAAAATTCTTATAGATACTGGCCTGGGCAAATTTATACAGAAGACCACCAAAGCAATTACGACAACAACAACGGCAACAACAACAACAACAACAAAATGGTATTTTCTTAAATTAAAAATCTTCTGCACAGCCAAGGACACAATCAACAGAGCAAGTAGGCAACCCATAGAATGTGAGAAAATATATGCATACCTTACATCTAATAAAAAGATGATAACAAGAATCTACAAAGAACTTGAGCAAATCGGCAAGAAAAAAATCAAACTGCCCCATTAAAAATCAGGCAAAAGATGTGGGCAGAAACTTTCCATATGAAGATGTACTTATGGCCAACCAACACATGAAGAAATGCTCAACCTCTCTAGTCATCTGGAAAATACAGATTACAACCAAAATGAATGGCTTTCATCAAAAAGCCTCAGAACAACAGATGCTGGTGTGGATGAAGAGACCAAGAAATTCTCATTCACGGCTGGCCGTGGTGCAAACTTGTATACCCTCTATGGAAAGTAGTATAGAAATACCTCAAAGAACTAAAAGGGAACCTACCTTTTGCTCCAGCAATCCCACCACCATGCATTTATCCACAGGGGAAAAACTAAGACATTTTATGAAAAAAAGAATCTGGCACTTGAATATTTGGGGGTGTCCAACCTGTGGCCCACGGTCCACATGTGGAATATTTGAGGTCTGTTTTGCTTCTCTGTGTGGTGTTAGATATCATAAAATTATTCACAGACCTTTTTTTTTTTAAATTGGCGTTCATGTATTTAATGTGTGGCCCAAGACAACTCTTCCTTCTTCCAATGTGCAGCAGAGAAGAAAAACGGCTGGACACCAAGAAGCACAATGCACAATTCTAAAGAATTGGGAAAAACCCTAGTGCCCAACAATATGTGGATTGAATGGATTAATAAAATGTGGTAGCTGTATACCCTGGAGTACTACTTAGCCATAAAAAAACTAGAGAACTAGTATCTTTCGTAACAACCTAGATGCAACTAGAGATCATTCTTCTAAATGAAGTATAACAAGAATGGAAAAACAAACACCACGTGGACTGAATACTAAATTAAAACTAGTTGATCAATACATATGTGCAAATACAGAAATAGGAACTCAATGGAAATCCAGTAGGTGGGAGCGGGAGGAAGAGATGGGTGAGTTCACAGCTGGTGGAAACAGTACACACTTTTTGGGTAAAGGGCATATTGAAATCTTCAACTTAACATATACAAAAGCAAATTACATAATCAAAATGTGTGTACTCCCTAACATTCTAAATACATAACTAAAAATCAAACAATCCCCCTATCCTCCTATATTTAAACACTACACCAATCAATACTCACAGGAGGAAACCTGAAATGCAGGCAGAACATAAACACTTACATATATTACAAAAGTGGTTTTAATTCAATCTAATCCAGTACATGGTCTAATCAAATTGCTGCCATGTTGTTGGGGGGGGGGGAGCGGGAAGTTCTTATAAAAATAAAAGTTTGAAAATACAAAATATGTGTCACTCAGAGTCAGAAGGAACTCCTAAATGTTTTCTTACATCTTTTTTATGTGGTGTTTATTGATAATGTGGGGAACAATTTCTCTTTCTTTTCTTCCCGTAACTATCAAACTTGGATTTTAAAACAAGCAAAAAAACATTATCATGTATTTAATGACTAGCATAATGAAAATGAGAAGTGAGATGAAGGGTATTTTCAGTGATCATTAAGTCACTTCTGGGGCCAGGGACAACCCTAGAAAGAAGATACATCTGTCCTCCTTTTAAACTGATGGTCATTCTAGAAAAAGAGTTCCAGAATTGTTTCACCAGGAGCTGGGCTTGGTGGATGGCTTCCCAAGGGGAGTATACCAAAGGTGACCACACTGATATTCAGCAACGAGGTACCTTGCACATTGTCTAAGATGAGTTTGCAAACTTAATTGTCAGACCTCCTGGGGGTACACACACCCTATAAATAATGCATTTTCACAAAATACATTAACCAATGTTAGTATATGAAATATCATTTTACTACTGTCTACTGGGCAAACCAATATATTTGATTTTACATACAGATCTGATTTTCATATATATCAAACTCTATAATTTTATACATTAACATGTATGATTTTTTTAATCAGATGCTGAGAATGCTGTATTTGGGGAAGGTCCAATTCCATTTTTATTTTCAATTTTAATGTACCATATAAAAAGAGGTAGATAACATAGGGGAGCTTTATACATTTTTAAGAGGAAAAATCCAATTTTTAGTCTCCTTATTTTACTTTCCTTTTCTCCATATCATCAAAAAAACATACTTTAATTTGGCTCTCAGTGCGCTGACATGCTTGCTTAGCTGAACAGCAGCTTTGCCAGCAGTGGCCAGATAAATAATATCCATAGTAAAATCACTTCTGATGTTCCCTGGACTCCTGAAACAGCCGCCACAAACACCTCAGACTCCGTAGTTATCCCATATAGTATCTGAAATATACAGAGGATGTCAAAACATGTCTATGTACTTTAAGGAAAAAAAAAGCTATATTAAAATTGTAATAGTCTAGGCTGATATGAAAAGATGGATGCAAGCCACATTGAGCACCTTTTGTAATGGCAGAAGTCAAACGTGACTTGAGTATCACAATTTTAATACAGTTTTTTTTTTCTTTTTTGCTTAAAATGTGTATACATTTTCTGACGCTGTCCGTATTAAATGCCTCAGGTAATTCGTACTCCAGTTATCCTGATTTGATTAATTCACATTATATGTCTTTTTGAAAACATCCCACGTACCCTACGAAGATATACAATGTTATGTACCCACGATAAAAAAAGGCAAAATGTTAAAATAAATAAATAAAATTAAAACACCAAGAATCCAGTTTTACTATTTAAATGCAAAGGTAGTCTCTAACGGTTTTTTTTTGGACCACTGTTTGTTTCTTGTTCTTCCCTTTGAAATGTATTTTTAGAGGGGCCTTAAGGGCATTATTAAATTAATCATAAGGCTAATTAAACTAATTAATTAAACTAATTATAGTGTCATCTTGCTGGATTTCTTTATGATGAGCTGTGGATTAAATGTCCAGAGGTCAGTACAGAGAGCACACACCAGCATGAAAGTGTGGCGTGCAGCCACAGGCTCCAGCCTGCCTTCACCTGCCTCCCTCCCACATACCCATGGCTTTTTCCTAAGAACCACAATGTCCTAGGCAATTTGCTGACAAAGATGAAGCACAGCTCTGATTAGAAGGCTCTGGGAATTCTGTAGAGGACACCTACAACCTAACAGGATGACAGCCCTGTGTAGTAACGGCCCTGAGGAGATGTGATGGTGGAGGCTGTGGGCCATCACCAGGCTCAGACAGCACAGCAGAGAGAAGGGACGGGGGCTGGTGGTGATGAGCTGAATCAGGGAAGGCTACGGAGAAGGTACACAAGCAACTCGGACAGAAGATACGGGAAAAATGGCTTTACAGATAAGTTCAGTTGATCATCATCAGAGTAATCTGGACTCCAGAATGACCCTGACATGTGAAGTTGAACCAAAAGGCCAGGGTCAAGTTTTGAAAGATTGAACGGTTAGATGTGTGGACGATATTAATCAGGACAGTGTTTGTCAAATGGTAGAGTCTTCTTCAACTCACAAGTACCAGAAGTTATTTAGAGGAAGGAGAAAAAGCAAGTTTCTGTGCCTAGACACGTGTGGTCAACATAGTGAAATTTATTTTAGTCTCAAAATATTAAGGGGTACAGGTGTTTTTGTTACATGGATAACTTGTATGATGCTGAAGTCAGGGATTTCAGTGTGCCCATCACCAGTATAGAGGTCATTGTACACCAAAGGTAAGTTTTCATCCCTCACTCCTTCTCTCAGCCTCCCCCGTCCCTCCCCCCTTTATTGATTTCCTGTGATCTTTACAACTCTTTGTGCTGTGTGTGCTCATCTTTTAGCTCCAAACCACCAGAGTCCACTTGCGGTTGGTTTCTCCATTCCTGAAGACTTCACTTAGGATAACGGGCTCCGGTTCTATCCAAGTTGCTGCAAAGGATATTACTGCATTAATTTTTATAGCTGAGTAGTACTCCATGGTATATACGCTACATTTTCTTTATCCATTCGTCAACTTACGGGCACTTAGGCTGATTCCACATCCTTTGTGATTGTGAAATGTGCTGAGATAAATATTCCAATACAGGTGTCCTTTTGATAAAATGTTTTCTTTTCCTTTGGGTAGAAGTCCAGTAGTAGGATTGCTGGATTGAATGGTAAGTCTACATTTATTTATTTCTTTTTTTTTGTTTGTTTTTTGTTTTTCAAAGATATTTTATTATACCAAGGTAAACAAACCCACATACACCTTCTGTATGTGTTTTTAGAAGTTACCATTTCCAATGAAGGGAGAGGACTGAGAAAAAGAAGTGATTACCCAGGAGGTTTTTAGTTAACATACACTGTATTTATAATAAAATGAGAAATTTTATGTCTACACACATACACACATAAATCTATAAACCTAGAAATGTGGAAATGTTAACATCCTTAAACTATGGTCAGGGATTGCATGGTGCCATGGTTTCCCTGTAACTTGTTATACATTTTAAATGGTCATAGGAAAAAAAATACATTTATCTACATTTATAAGTGAAGAATAAATACTCAGTATTATGGATCTATCCTTGAATCTCCATACTGTTTTCACAGAGGTTGCAGTTCCCACTAACAGTATAGGAGCATACCCCTTTCTCTGCATCCATGCCACCATCTGTTTATCTTTTCATTTTTTTCATTTTTTTTTTTTTTTTTTTACTTTTTATTAGTGGCCATTCTGATAGAGGTAAGGTGGTATGTCACTACAGTTTTAATTTGAATTTCCTTGATGATTAGTGATGGTGAGCATCTTTTCCTATGTTTTTTTGCCATCTGCCTAACCTCTTTTGAAAAACTTCACATCTTTTGCTCACTTCTTAATGGGGTTGTTTTTTGTTTTGTTTTCCTGCTGATTTGTTTGCGTTCCTTGTAGATTCTGGATATTAGTTAGCCCTTTATTGAAGTATAATTTGCAAAGGGTTTAGAAAGTCCTTCTGAAAAAGTAACCGTTTGATTGGGGTGAACTCAGCTTATCAAGTACACATGGCTATGGAAGCCCCCTTTATAATAATGCAAATCACAAGAGGCTGAGCTGGTGGTTCATGGCACTCACTTCGGCAAACGCTGCTCTAGTTAATGAGAAACCATTGAAAGACATCAAGCAGATGGCTTTAGGAAGATCTCTGGCTTTGCCAACAGTGTGAAAATGAATGGAATGGGACCACAGGAAAGAGATGTAGGCAGGAGGCTTTGCTCTTCAAAATTAGAGGGCAAAGGGAGCAGGTTTCTAAGACCCTGGCAGTATTAGCATCCTGGGATGCTAAAAATAAAGTCATTCTAAAATTGAGTTCAGAATCATGTATAAAAAAATTGCCCCAAATGACTAATAAACATTTTGGTGTTTTAAGTGTGTTTAGTCCTTTTAAGGGTAAGCGGTACCAGGAGCTACGCTACTACTGGAGCCGAGTCTGCAAAAGCATTATCAAGTCAGGTACAGTCCCTGAAGCTATTATTCCATTGGAGGATGCATCCCTAAAAATCACAATATACTTAAAATATTCATGTTCAGTTCCTTCCCACACTGATTATTATCACCACTCTTTCATTTCAGCAACCCCAAACTATGATATCTTGCTGGCCAAGGTCAATCTCACTGCCAAGCACAATTTTTATGACTTTCCGATCAATTCATTAGGACTTAAATCACGGGATCTCTCTTCTGGCCACATATCTATGTACAACTATGTATCAGACAATTGATATTTGTGAACACACATCTTTCATTTCAGATAACAATTTTTAAAAATTATTTTAATTAATATTATCTGCAAGAACGTGGCAGTCACCTTCTTTCTGGGCCCCTCAGGGTTTCTAATGGAATGCTGAATCCCATACCTTTTAAGAGGCTTTCCAGAGTCAATATTGATGGGGAAACCTAAGAGGAGTGGCTCTACTGGGTGTCGCTTTGTTACATTATGAGGCTTTATTATTGGCAAGCAAACTGACTAGGAGCTAGTAAGGCCAGGTTTATTGGCTGTAAAGTATACATCCCAAAGGAAGACTTAACTGCACTCAAGTCCTTAATGGATCACCTGTTGGTTACATTTCCAATTTAGTCTCATTGTGTGAACTATAAGAGAGTGCTCAAACTACTGAAGCTGACGACAACAGATCAGGGAACCACAACCGTCCTCCTTGAAATTAAAAACAGTCTAGCAGGCAAATATGCCGCTAAGTACTTTCAAGTAGGTAGGCATCTCTTACTAATTGTGAATTAACAGCTGTGTTAGTCTCTAAATAAACTAATCAATATGAGCTTAGAATTTGTTTTTAGTTTTTTTGTTTGTTTTACATAGGGCCCTCGATCTTACTTTAATTTCGAAAGGTTGAGATGAGTAATATTACAGCTCCTTTTTCTATAAAAATATTATCCTCAAGTTTTAATGACCCCTTGCTTGGTCACCTGTCCTTGGATCTGGGGGAATATCTTTCCATGGTCCTCTCTAGCCAGCTTCTGCCCATCCATCCCACAGGCTGTAGCTTTGCTGTTACTTCCCAGAGAAGCTCTTCATGAACTCTTTGGCTATTCTCATCCACTAGCACATGCCCCGAGAGCACCTGTATTCCTCCTTGTGGCCCGGACACACTTAAAATCATTTCAGCAGCTATTTTCAGTGACCTGCTGGATGCCTGTCCCACAAAGCCTGGTACACATAGGTGCTGCGTGAACTGACACTCGGCTGATTCACAACTTCCTGCTCTCTCTCTCTCTCTCTCTCTCTCCTGGTTTTGCACACAGTGTAGGTATCAAAGCAGGGGAAGCTGCTATTATTTCTAGAATCAGGTATTTTTTAATTTGGGCTTCTTATTTCTTCCAAAATCGGGGATTTTTCACAAGACAGAAAGCTTTCAAATCACATGCCGGGAATATACCACGTGGACATGCCTACACCCCAGAGGTGCCACTTGTTCCCTGAATGGCCTTCCACTGCCTTTTCTTTCTGAGAAGTAAAACAGGTTCTGCCATGGTAGCACCAGAACAAGCTGCTTTAAAACCCACTTGCATTTGTAGGCAAGAAATATTTGTACGACTTTGGTTTCTGTTGGCCTCAGTCTCCTTATGTTTAAAAAATGATGACTGCCCAGACAGTAAGAACTGTCTAGAGAAAGATTATGTCACATGTCATGGCTCAATCTGAACAAAAGTCTCACCATTTTAAAATAAATCAGTGTAGTATGATTTTAACATGAAGGACTATTTCATTTAAATAACAGGAAAAAAAGAATCCTTTCCATGCGGCCACCCTGATCTGACGTTAAAGTCCATTCCATGCGTCTCTGTGTTTCCAAGTCGCCAGTCTACTTTATCATCTCTGGCAGTTTCCTAAAGCTGCCGTAATAAATACCACAAACTCAGTGGCTTAAAACAACAAAAAGTTATTTTCTCTCTGTTCAGGAAGCCAGATGCCTAAGATCAAGGTACTGGCAACGCCCAGCTCCCCCCAGATGTCTTAGCAGAGAGCCTGTCTCTGCTTGATTCTTCCAGCTTCTGGGGGCTCTAGAGTTCCTTGGCTGGGGGTGGCTCCATCCCTCTAATCTCTGCGTCCGTCTCCACGTGGCCTCCTCCTTTTTATGTAACATCTTTTCGTCTGTCTTTTATCAGAGTGCTTGTCACTGTACTCAGGTACCCGCTGAACAAATCAGGATGATCTCATCTCAAAATCCTTAACTCAGTGACATTTTCAAAGCTCATTTTCCAAATAAGGTCACCTTCACAAGGTCACGGATATGTACCCATCCAACCCACTACAATATCAGACAGGAAATAATTTAATATTCCCACATCTACCAAAGCTCAAATATTTCTCATTAGCCCATCATACCTCAGAAAGTATTAAGTGGAAAGTTTTGAAAGACTTAAACAAACTTTCATCAGGAAGGGGAAAGTGTATTCCATTTGGCTAGTCTGATATCAAAGGAAAGAAAGAAGTCGAGTAGTAGTCTTTTAAAAATGATTTATAGCTGAAAGCAGGAGGTAAGAATACTTGACTGCATGGCTTGAAAAATTCCATGCCCAGCAAAAATTTTCATTAGGGGTAACAGGGCTTTCACATTTCCAAAAAGAACTGGAAAACATACATGTCAAAAGTATAAGAACAAATCTACTCTCCCAAGTTGCCAATAATTGAAATGCTGTGACTTTCAAATCTACACTCCAAATCTGCCTACTGTTTCAATCATGTAAGCCAAATCGATAAGATTTTGAAATGCAAAGAAATTCTTTTTAACATTAAAAACAAACAAACAAAAAACCAGTTTTTTTTTGTTTTGTTTTGTTTTTTTAACCAGTGTCATAATTGATCACATTCTATCTCTAGCCCCGAGTTTTCCCGGATACCAGATGAGGCAAACCTTCTGGTCAGACCTTCCTATGACTTAACTCATTTCAATGAATAAGCATTCTTTAGAATATGCCCAGAATAAAAATCCTATAAGAGAAAATAATCTAGAACTTCAAAAACAAAAAAAAGAGCCGATCCTTCCTATGATCAGGCATTATACCATGTAATGGAGATTTACTTGAAGATGGATTTTTTTTTCCCTTGCCTGGTTTAGGCCACCTGAAATTGTTTGGCCTTTATAATTATGAATTTGAATTATACTAGCAATAATTTTCACATAGTATGGCTTCTGGGAAATGATTCTCCTTTCTCTGTTGTATCTCCACCCTTCATGAATTTTAAAGATCCTCAAGGTGATGAGAAGCCTTTGGCCATTGTTAGATTTATATTTAAGCTGCTTTTAGACGTATCACAAAATAAACACTATATTTTAACCAAAAGTAGAAACCAAGGGAATAGGAACTTAAACACATGTAAAATTGTTTATGTTTTTTCCAAATACAGTATACTGCCAAGAAGAGTTACTTCAATTAATATGACTACATTATACCGTGTTTCAAATGTCTCCAAAAGGAAGTTAAATTATAATAAATTATTAAAAGAAATAAGTTTGAATAATTTAAGTAATTATTCCACAGTTAAATTTACAGAGTTAAAGGTCAACAGACAGCATAAGGTACAACATACTGGCACTGGCCATTGGAGTTCAGAGTTCAGAGTTCCCTAAAAATGATTTGTAATATGTCTATTGTTGGTAGTGTCTATCCCTTTAAAATAATGCTGTTGGAACTCCAACATGTTGATTTTTGTGCAACCGAATTATTTAGTTTCTTAATTGGTAGTAAATGAAAATAAAAACAGATTAAAAGAATAGAAGGTACTGGGTTTTTATATGAATCAAAATATACTTCATTTCCCAAATCATCATTACCATCAAAACTATAATTGGTGTCATTTTTTTCAGTGATTGCTGTATGAGACGCTTTGTTAATGCTTTATATGTGGGTCATTATGAAAGTTTTGAGATATAGAAAAATCAAGAAATGTAAAATCTGAGTGTACAGAAACAAATGAATATTTCCCAGCAACACTAAGAAGCTGAGCAAAGCTGAAACTTGCCCAGGCAACTGTGTTTTATGGAAGTGAAATAATGGCCCATAGCACAGTCTGTCTCAAAACATTCACGGTGACCTATACATATGTATCATACCCCTGAAGAACAGAGTCAGGAGAGAAAACACAGTGAAGAAGGTTGTTTTGTTTTGTTTTGTTGCAGTTTTGGCTGCGGCCGGTTTTGAACCCACCACCGCCCCTGTATATGGGGCCAGTGCCCCACTCCTTGAGTCACAGGCACCGCCCCTGAAAAAGTACTTTTTTCTCCATTTTTAAAATGGGTGCTTGGACAGGACTGCAACTTTCCCCAAAGATTTCTAATCTAACACAAGGGGTTCCCATATCCCCCTTTCTACTAGAATTCATCCGACCTTTAAAAAAAATAATTAAAAAAAAACCAACTTAGCAACTATAGTGTCTCACTTAAACACGGACTCTGAATACGGTAGTAAAGAATATGATATAAATTGAAAATCATACTGAAAGGCTCAGAAACTCAAAACTGTTAGATATAAAAGCTACCCATGCATTGAGAAATTCGGTGACCAGAATCTCCAGGTTCACAACTTCATCATCATTTAGGATCCACTGATCTCAAACACTCGGAAGTTTGTCTCTGAAAGTACAGTCATGAAAGTGTTTCCTCCTGCTCTGGATCCACCCCCCTAAATGCAGATGTGTTCAGTAAGGAACGCTGTGTAGAAAAGTAAAAAAAAATAACAGCCCCAGCTCACGGCACAGGCTGCGTGCCGAGCTTCAGGCTCTGCTCTTTTCCATTATTCCACCTGTGCACTTAGAGGTTAGGCCACCTGCCTAATTACCAAAGAGGCCCTGCTTTGAGGTTATGGCAGTGAGCACTTAGTAGGTCTCCAATCTTTTTTTTTTTTTTTTGAGACGCAGCCTCAAGCTATCCCCCTAGGTAGAGTGCCATGGCATCACAGCTCATAGCAACCTCCAACTCCTGGGCTCAAGCGAGTCTCCTGCCTCCGCCTCCCAACCACAGGCACCCGCCACAACGCCGGCCATTTTTTGGTTGCAG
>CAUYQV010182556.1:0-17938 GCA_963574575.1 Galagoides demidoff
GTGTGGTCCCTGCTATTGGGGTGGCGTATGCTGGTGGCCCGCCTGTGCCCTGGTGTTGGTGGTTGATATGCGCTGTTATGCCATGGCACTCTACCCCGGGGTATAGCTTGAGGCTCAATCTAAAAAAAAAAAAAAAAAAAGAAAAAAAAAAGAAAAATGTCTACTCTTATCCTTTGCCCACTTTCTAATGGGGTTATGGGGGGGGGTGGATTGTTGTTGATGTTTGAATTTTTGAATTCCTCACAGATTCTGGATGTTAATCCTTTTTTTTTTTTTTTAATTTTATTGAATGGTAAGTATGTACATTATGCCCTTCTGGGGTACAGTGTGGGGTTTTCACATGCAATCCGAAATACTTCCATCAAACTGATCAACACAGCCTTCATGTCATTTTCTCAGTTATAGTTTTAAAACGTTCTGATTCTACTTAAAAGTTTTCTTTAAATTACAGTTGCTATATTTGTAGCAGTTACAGAGATGCCACCGTATTCATTGCCCAATGATAAGATCTTAAAGGTATATTGAGGGGAATAGAAGGCATACTGCAACGAAGGAAAATAAAATGTCTGGAGCAAGCATCCCGCTCCCCATAAACAGGGCCGATGTCAACGAGTGCAGCCCTAAAGAAATGACAAGTCATGAAAATAAGGAGACATTAAAGAGATGGCATGA
Source organism: Galagoides demidoff (assembly GCA_963574575.1). NCBI lineage: Eukaryota > Metazoa > Chordata > Mammalia > Primates > Galagidae > Galagoides > Galagoides demidoff. The sequence continues at coordinate 673 of CAUYQV010182556.1, forward strand.
TTGTTGTATCTGGTGCCAGGTGGAGTTGGCCCGGAAGGACTTAACAAAGAATTTGGTCCTCGGGCAACATTTTGAAGGAAAACTAAGGCATATTTGTCACAGAAGCAGGTGGAGGTTTTGGTAGGGGGCAGGGGCAGAGCCCTTGTGATGACTCACAGCCTGAAGAGAAGGAAATGTCCTCGTATCAAAGGCAGTAAAGATCACCAGGGTTCATTATCTGTGGGCAATATTGTCCTGGTGGTTTACTGGAGTAGATCTTGATTTTAGCTTCGAGATTAATGGTCTCTTGGTGTTCTGGGTTGATAGTCCCTAATGATTTCCATTGCTCATAGAAGCAGAAAACAAATATCTTTCTTACACAAACAGCTCCTTCTTGCCCTCATCCCACCATGAGGAAAAAGTGACCTAGGAAGATAATAAATTTGTAGAGAACAGTAGGGGTTCTCCTGGGATGTCTGAAAATCCTATTGCTTTGTAGCACACATTAAAAAAAAAAAATTAGGGAAATGGGAGTCTAGAGATGCTAGGTACAAATCTGTCAGATTTATACTCGACAGCACTGATTTTCAGCTTCCTGGAGAGGTACTGAAGTGTGCCGTGAAAATTTTTAAAGATCATCATTTAAATTATTTTTGAAAGAAATTCAAAGCACAGTTAGTATATTCTTTTTACTTTTTTGGATCAACATAATTTCAATGCGCTGTGGAAGTTTAACTATAGTTCAAGTGTGCCATGAGATAAAAAAGGTTGAGAAACTACTCTAGAGCCTCCTCCTAGAAGTCTTACAAATGTGCATGCAGAAACACTTCTGGATTTTGCACCAGCCTGTCGGTGTGTATGATCTGAGAGTCAGTGCTTTGCATTGCAGTGGTGTAGAGCACAGCTGAGTCATGGCAAGAGAAGAGGACAATTAGATAAGGGGTGCCTGACTATTCAAGGATCTTGAAAGCACTAATCAGGTGTTATGCAATACACAAGTGGAAACTGTTTGAGAGTGCCGAGGAAGTTACTAACATGAGCAAAACAACATCTGAGGAGGGTGAGTTTAGCTAGCATGCTTGAGATGGATTGCAAGCAGCAGGAGTTGGGACAGGACCCTCAGGGACATGAATAAATCCATCCAGACATAAAGAACTGACCTTTGACATTTATAAGGGAAAATTCATCTTGGGTTCAACTGGTTGCTTACAAGTGAGTTAATGCTCTACGGATATGAGTACAGGTAGCTGAGAGTATGAGGGGTATAAAGAATGATGAAGACATTTTGGGAAGGAGGGAAATGAATCTTTTGATGTAGAGGCATCCAAGGCAGAACAAGGCAAAAAGATATCATGAGATTGTATAAGAATAGTACCTTGAAGCCTTGAGTATTTAAAAGCTTCCTGAAGAAATAAAAAAAATCAAAAAAGATTTGCATTGTCATTTATAATGACAGTTATCAGGAAAGTGAGGGGCCAGGTAGAGAAAATCTCTGAGAAAAGGCAGAGAATTATTTTATCCTACAATAAGCCAAGGTGCCAAACAAGGTTTTATTGTGGTTATAAATGTGATTTCTCTGTTTGCATAATTCCATCATCTAACATCAAATTAGTGAGTCCTTTTTACTTAAGGTATAATAAAAGTAGCTATCACGCTGTTTAGAGCCCGCCAAAGCTTCAGCTAACCCTTTGTGCTGCCTGCTATCTCTAACTGAGCCCAAGAACGAAATTCACACCTATGACTTACTTTGCCCAAGAAAAGGCATTTTTCTTTTATCTTTTTTTTTTTTTTGCAGTTTTTGGCCAGGGCTGGGTTTGAACCTACCACCTCCAGCATATGGGGCTGGCGCCCTACCCTTTTGAGCCACAGGCACCTCCCCAAAAGGCATTTTTCACATTTTCTTAGTTATGTGCAAAGTGGAACAAGTGAATGAGCACATGACTTACATGAAGATCACTGTCTTTCTTGTTAAACAGAGTAAAAACTTTGCAGTGGCAGATTTAGGCCCCAAACCCTTTGGTCTGGGGCTATACCTCTGGGAGGCATTTTAACTGTTTGGGGTAGGCAGGATGAAGTGAGTTAGGGGTCCTGGAAAGCGCATTCGAGTTCAGCCTAGGACCAAAGTTGGGAGTAGCTTAGGGTCTGTTTTGTGTTTATATTCTGTAATACGTCTTCATCTTTCCCTGGATTCTGCTCAAACTTGCTGTAGGTTTACTTTGTTCAGGTTTATAATAGAGAATCTACATAGGCTCTCAGGTTCTTCAGGGCACAGTCCAGCCTTTCTGCAAATCCTGGGTGGTACAAATCCCTGCCTGAGAGGGCTCCTGGCTCCTCCTCGGGGAGTGATGCACACCCCGCCCTGGAGGAAACAGGCAGGTGTGGGGGTGCTTATGAGGTACAGGACTTTCTTTTGGGCAGTCTAATTTTTTTTCTTTTTGGCTGGGACTGGGTTTGAATCCACCACCTCTGGCATATGGGGCCAGCACCCTACTCCTTTGGAGCCACAGATGCTGCCCTAATTTTTTTTCTATTAAGAAATTGCTAGTTTATAACATTTCTCTAATCAACAGTTTTTCTTATTGCTCATAAAACAGGAAACTGAGAAGAAAAATCTTTCCTGAATGATGAATAAATTAGTCAAAATATAAAATTGTTTATATCATAAACTCAAGCATAAATGGTTCATGCAAAATCATGAGTTATTGCATTGAGTCATGCTTTATACTTTTTTTCTATATGCAGACTTTGAATTATCCAGAGATGTTAAAGTTGTAAATTTTTTAAGCCATGGAGATTAAGAAGGGATTTTTTGGATGTATTAACCAACTTAATTTAATCATTCTAGAATGTATACATATATCAAAATATCACATCGTACACCATAAATATGTATAATTTTTATTTTTCTGTTGTATCTTAAACTAACAAGGGATTTTTTTTGTAGGACAAAACAAAAATTTTAGGCAGGCCCTACACCAAGCAGATAGACAAAAAGACCTTTCAGAACTTAAAATAGGTTGTGTGCAACTGGATTTTCTCATGACATTTTTAGGAATTTCTTCCTGTAATTTTTCTGTTCCTCCTTTCCCTATCCATTGCATCTCTATAATTAGTTTGAAGTTTTGCTCACTTAAATCCTAAACAGTTTTTAGAAGCCTGAATAAATGGGCTATAGATCCAGATAGTTACTAAAAGATTTCCCTAATAATTGAGTAGAAACCTAAAGCAAGTTAGAATCATTTTTAGTAAGAATTAACTCTGGGTAATGTCCTGCCACTCTGGGAAAGAAAGTGGTAATCATGAATAGGTCATTTTTAGATTTCAGCGGCCTACTTTGTGCTAGTTAACATATCCTATATTACTAATAAAAACTCTATTTTTTATATCTTTCATGGAACCTAGCACAGATTTCTAAGAGGCTATAGGCACTCTAAGTCTTGGTTTTGATTCATCTTCTTTGAGTTAGCGTTCTTCCTTAGAGATTGAGAATATACAAGACTAAGATTTAATCAGATTTCTAACAGTTCATTTAACAGCTCTATGCTACGTGTATGTGTGTATTTAAATATCCTTACTGAGGTTGCAGCATAAAAGTTGTTCAGTTTAGTGGAAATGGTAATTATTCATCACTGAAAGTTCTTTATGGTTAGTGACATCCATGTCATAGGGCTCAGATAAAACACAGGACACCTGAGTAACATGAGATTAGCAGGTGAATATAGTTGCAATTTTAGAGGTACAATTGACTCCTAAGCTGGGGACCAGTCCCTAAATAGGTTTCAGATCGAGGCCCAAGAGCAAGAACCCAAGAGACTGCTCTGCAGGTAAAAAGCAAGACAACATCCACTCCTCCTTGGGGTACTTAACTCTGTCCTGTGTTTGGAAACAAGGGTGCTAGGAAAAACTCTGGACCTTACTAGCCTGAGCTGAGGTGGAAATTTTATTCATATTGTCTAACTACAAGATAGACCTTTTGATCCTTTTTTTCTTTTTTTTGGAGACAGAGCCTCAAGCTATCCCCCATCCCCCTGGGTAGAGTGCCATGGCATCACAGCTCATAGCAACCTCCAACTCCTGGGCTCAAGCAAGTCTCCTGTCTCAGCCTCCCAAGGAGCTGGGACTACAGGCGCCCACCACAATGCCCGGCCATTTTTTTGGTTGCAGCCATCATTGTTGTTTGGCGAGCCCGGGCTGGGGATTCAAACCCACCACCTTAGGTGTATGTGGCTGGCGCCTTAGCCACTTGAGCCACAGGCGCCAAGCCTGACCTTTTGATCCTTAAATGGGATAGTTTGGCACCCAGCTTGCAGAATTTGGGAGAATTACATGAGATCAAGTACATGTGAGTGCCCCTAATACAGTGAGGAGTGCTTAATAGGTGCTAAATAAACTCTATAGCCAACAGTTGTTAAATATGTCCATGCTAAGCACTATGAAAAGACAGTAATTGAGGAGAAAACCAGCAGATATGTGATGTGATGAGAGCTGTGATGTAGCATGTTTAAAATATAACTATATACATATAGAAATGCATACAGATATATACACCCACCCAGAAGAAAGTTTCTAACCACCTGGAGGAACAAAGAGACTTTCTGGAGATGACTCCTGAGCAGGTCTGGAGGAAACAAGTAGGAGTTTCCAGAAATAGAAAAAGGAAGAAGAGCTTTCCACGCAGAGGGACCTGCATGGGCAAAAGCATAGAGGATTAAAAGATCTTGTTTGTTTCTTTCCTATTAAAATACTATTGTCATTCCTGTTTGTGCACTTCCAGGGCACAGAGAAGCAGGACAGGACGTCTGGCTACAAACACACAGTGATGTGTAGCCAGGCAGATGGCCTAACCTTGCCACATCTCAGGCTCCTTCATCTGCAAAATGGGACAGGAATGGTAATACTACTCAGAGGACTATTGTGAGGTTTCAACAAGTTAATAAATTTGGAGTAGAAAGTGGACACTAAATGTTCCGCGTTAGGGTGAACTCTGGTTCCAACCAGCATTTCCCAAATGCCTGCTCTGGGGAAGGCGAGCACAGGAGGTGCCTTGGGAGAAACCAAAATGGAAGAGGTGCCATTTCTCCTCCAGGACATTTATAACTGAGAGGCAGAGATGGATATGTAAACAGCTAGCAGTGCAGCTTGAAATTAAATAAGAGCTACACAGAGTTTCAGGCAGTGTGTAGGAGTTACCACCAGAAAAAAAAAAAAAATGTTCCAAGGGAGAGGAGGAATTTTGGGGAGAAGAGAGGCTGGTGTAGGATTTTGCTCATTTGGGATTGCTTTGGCTCAGGAGTGCGTGGATCAGGGCAGGTCCGCCCAGGCCTGCTGTCAGCCCTGTTTCATTTTCTGTGGCTCACTTTATCTTGATTACACGCTGGTCTACCTGGATGGCTTTCAAACGCTTCCCTTAGAACTGAGGACAGGGAGGTGGATAGGTGGGTTTGTATTATCAGTGTAGTCGCTCAGCAGCCTAAGAGAGGTGAAGAGCTGGAGTTGAGGGCAGTCTGGACCTGGGGACCTTTATCTTTGATGAGAAGACCCCAGGCGCTAGGCTTTGAATTAAGTATTCACTTAATTGCTTTCAGCCACCTGTGCTGCTGACTCCCACATTCCAGAGAGCTCCCACAGATTGGTGGGGTTGCCACCCCATTGCTTCCCCAGATCAGGGCAGATGGGGCTTGAGTCACTTTCCAGATGCTGGGTCTGAGAAGAGGATGGCCCTGCAGTACACCATGTCCTGGTGTACACACTACAGGGGAGCTACCCACTGTCCCCTGCTGGCTCTCAAGTAGGAGGTAGGTGGCAAGTACCTTCCCCCCGCCCCCAGTGCCTTCCAGCAGGTGATGGTATGTGCCTGGTACTGCTCCAGTGCTTCAGCCCAGAACAGGTGCCCTCTATTCTTTTTGGTCAGTATGGCCCTGGGAAGAGAGGTGATAAGTCAACCCTAATTCAGTTATGGTTCAGAAATCGATGAGGGAATTAATAGGAGCTGCATGACTGAGTTTCAGAAGGGAGAAAAGAAAATCCATTCAATGGGCGACGCCTGTGGCTCAAAAAGGTAGGGCGCCAGCCCCATATGCCAGAGGTGATGGGTTCAAACCCAGCCCTGGCCAAAAAAAAAGAAAAACCATTCAAATAAATCTTTAACATGACAGCCTGATTTTTACTTAGAGAGGTTTCAGGAATTATTTTGGAATCTTTCTACAATATGAGGTAGTGGTTAAGAGCACAGACTTGAGGGCTGGAACAATGTCAAGTCTTGGCTTTTTTTTTTTTTTTTTTTTTGAGACAGGATCTTGCTCTGTCACCCAGATTAGAGTGCTGTGGTGTCATCACAGCTCATAGCAACCTCAGACTTCTGTGCTCAAGCAATTGTCCCACTCATTTTCCCAAGTAGCTGGGACTACAGGCTACTTCTTCTGTTTTTTGTTTCTATAGACTATGTTGCTCAGGCTGATCTCAAACTCCTGACTTTAAGCAATCCTCCCACCTCAGGTTCCCAAAGTTCTAGGATTATAGGCATGAGCCACCATGCCTGGCCAACTCTGCCACTTTTTATTGAATAGCCTCAAGCAACCGACTTAACCCCTCCAAACCTTAGTTTCCCCCTCTGTAGAATAGGAGGAATGTTCAGCAGAACCTCCTCCCAGGGTTGAATGAGTTAGAGTGCTCACTGAGTTGGAATATGGTCAGTGTTTGCAAGGCGCCCAATGCCAGGAAGTTCTGCACAGGTGTGACACCGACTCTTAATAAGAAGCACATGGAGAGGTTTGGGGGAAGTTGTTCTCCTGCTGCAACACGGGGCATGGCCATAGGCATGCAATGCCCGTAGGTCATTATCCAAGGCTTCTATGAAGTTCACATTCATGCATGTGTTCAGTTATTGGGTTAATGGAAGTTTATTGGCACTCGTAGGTCTCCAGAGCAATAACTGTACAGATTCCCATCTGATTTCTGAAACAGGATAAACGATTTTCTCTGAATACATCACATACACATATGAAGAAAAATCCCAGCTCGTGTGGTGTGTGGCCACACCTGTGTTTGAAGTGCCTGGAGGCCACTCAGGGTGTGTTCAAACTGTGGCTATAAAGACAGACTTTTGTGATGCAGGTTTGTTTCCTTTTTAAAACTCAGACCAGCCGGACGCACCGCTGCATGCCATCTGCTCTGAAGTTTAAACAGCTTGGAGCTGAACACCTGTGTCTTTGTCCCGGGTCTTGCCTTGCTAAACAGGACTTTACTGGACGTCTTTTGTCAACACGGTTGGCCACCTGCACTTCTGCATTTCAGCTTTGCTACTTTACATTGCTTCACTCAACCTTCTGCCCCTTTTATTATTGAATGGCCGGACTTGGGAAAATAACATGAAAGTTAGATAAGGAAATCTCTTTATACAACTATTTTGTTTAAGTTTTTTTAAGAAAAAGGATGAAATGTTTGTCTTAAGATTATTAAAATAAGATTTAATAACATTTTATCCTTTCCTAAGTGTGTCTGTATGCTCTAGGGAAATAACTGAAACCAATCTTTCCCCCAATATAAAAGGGTAAATTTACAGTCCACAAAATGGCATCAGAAGCAGTAAGTGAAAGGTAGGGAGCTAGAGGCCAGTACTCACGGACTGCACTGCGGGCTTCACAGGAGACTTGCTGCCGCTTCTGTGAGTAAACACTGCTGGTTCAGAAGGGAGCACAAGATAATCCCAGCCTCAGGTCGGAGACCATTCCACGCCCGGTGATAAAAGCTGAAGAGTGAGGGCCATGAGGGAATTACCTGTGTTGTCAGAATCTTTTAAGTGCTGGGGAAAGTTGAAAAGGGAGCGTCGGGAGAGGCTTCAAGGGGAGTTAAGAGTTGGTGGGTCTTGAACCATGACCAGGATCCCGGCAGGTAGAAATGGAGATGGCAAGACAAGAGGACACAAAAGTGTGTGCTGGGGGCAGGGGGGGGGGGCAACAGCAGCAGATGGGGGACATCTATAGAGCATGCCGGATCCTAGTGTGTTACTCACGGCTTGTGCTTACTGTACGGTTTTCAGTTAAATGCGTTTGGGGACGTCTCCCCTTTTTTAAATCAAAGCATTTATTACCATTATTAATTTGTTAGGCCATTCTTGCTAAGCAGGTGTGTGTTACCATCTTTCTCTGAAGAGGGCCATCCCCTAGCTGTGGTGTCAGTGAGATGGACGTGCTTATTGCCCACAGTGAGATTAAGCCAAGATAGCCATTTTTTTTTTTTTTTTTTTTTTTTACTTTCATAAAGAAATGAAAACTCAATCTATCCCAGCTATGGCTGAACTTTCTCCAACAGGAAGGTTTCTATAGACAATGTTCTTTCCGGGTATTGAAGGGTGCTTGGGCAGGGGTCCTCAAACTATGGCCCGCAGGCCACATGGGGTTCGCTGAGGACATTTATCCAGCCTGCTGGGTGTTTTTGCCACCGCTGCCTGTCCTGCTTAACAGGCGGCTCGTCCCAGGGCCCACAGTCCAGCCCTCCAACGGTCTGAGGGACAGTGAACTGGCCCCCTGTTTAAAAAGTTTGAGGACCCCTGGTTTAAAGGGTTCTGCAGTTCTTTCAGAGTTTATGCAGTAGCCCCACCACCCCCTTCATGGATAGGTGAGTCCATGTTTGTCCAGCAATAAACTCTTAGGTGAAACCTTTACACAAAAGAAGGGCGTAGTTTAAGAGTTGCTTTTAAGACAACTCAGCTCTGCACAATTAAAATATTTACTAATGTTTATTAGCTTTTACCTGATTCAAATAACCTAAGACTGCTCTTACAGTTATTTAAGACAGTAGTTTCACGCCCTCTGTTTAGTATTTACTAAGGTTGACACATGCGTTCAGCTCTCTTAAGAAATTGTCAACAGGCTTAACTTTCTCTGTTTCACTTTTCTTGAAAAATCAATTCCTTGAAAATTCCTGTGCTCCCTCTTTTTCCTTTTCCTGCTTGCTTTTCTTCTTTTTTGCCTTCTACCCCATCTCCCTTTCCCTCTCCCCCTACTCTCATTATTTTCCTGCTCCTACTCCCCCACTTGTAGACTGCTTGCTGTCCTCTGTCCTTCTGGATGTTCATCTCTCTTCTCCCTGCTTTACCCTAAAGTCATTCATCGATCCACTTCATTTGTATGTTGATTGAGAGCCTACTCCATGCTAACGTTGTGCATGTTGTTCAAGAAATGGATTTTCAAAGACAGCCCTTGGGTGAGAAAAGCAAATACACGGCCAGCTCCAAGGAGTAAGTGCTGGTGCAGCTGAAATTCTGCTGGAAAGGGCGGTGGAGGCTTAGCGACCCACGGAGGACAGGAAGATGAAACCTGTCCCAGACCAAGCCCCTCCTAGGGCAGCTTCTCCCCTTCCATCTGTCCCTTCTCCGTGGCATTGGGTACAGAACTCTGTTTTGGTACATGCTACATGATATACTTGTTTCTTTTTTTTTGTAGAGACAGAGTGTCACTTTATTGCTCTCAGTAGAGTGCCATGGCGTCACACAGCTCACAGCAACCTCCAACTCCTGGGCTTAGGCGATTCTCTTGCCTCAGCCTCCCAAGTAGCTGGGACTACAGGCACCCGCCATAACACCCAGCTATTTTTTGTTGCAGTTTGGCCGGTGCGGGTTTGAACCCGCCACCCTCAGTATATGGGGCTGGTGCCCTACCCACTGAGCCACAGGTGCCACCCATATACTTGTTTCTTAAGGTCCATCTAGTTCCTTTTAATAATTGTACACATCACAGATAGAACTCATCCAGTGAACTGTGACTTCTCCAGACTTAGTTTTCTCATTTGTGAAGTGAGAAGTGAGAACAGCGACTTAGAATTGTCCCCAAGGTTTTTCTGTCTTTAAAAAAAAAATGTGTAATTATCAGCTAAAACTAATACATATTTGTAATTGAAAACTATGAATGTTTTGTCTTTAGTTTGTGATAAAGACATGGTTTGAAAGTAAACTTCTTCAGGAGGATTAATTTCTAAGAGAAATGGTAGTTTATTTCCTGTGTTTTTGATTGTTTTGAATATAAAACCTTATTTCCAATGCCAAGTGGGTTTGAACGCAATGTCAAAGGGAAATTTCACTCCACTGGATGGAATGTCACCCTTCTTCCAAGGTCTCTGCTTTCTGCCTTAAAAAAAGAGAAATTGGATTGATTGTTACATTGGATATGCATAATGCAATTTAGTGACTTTTTCAGAAATCATTTTGAAGTGATTTTTAAGGATTCTAAGAAAGATCAGGATTTAAGCTGTTTTTAAATTTAGTATCTCATGCTCTTTAAGGATTTTGACTTGTGGTTTTAGGTACTTAGAACTTATAATAATCAACAGATAACTTTTTTCTTCACTATTACAGGGGGAAATATAGTTTTTAACTCACAGGGAGTCTGACTAGACTAATATATAGCGAAGAGTTCCAGCATGTTACTGAGTTTTCTGACTACAATGCGTGCTTGCAGGAGGGGGTTGTAAATTCAGAGCAGCTCCCTGTCAGCCCAGGATCTAGCTCGTGGATCCACAGTTGTCATTACAAGTCATAGTTGAGTCTTCAGAAGCCCACCTTGATTTTTTTCCATTTTACTTTCATTACAGATCCTTCGTAGGAAATAATTGTGCTTTTCTAAGCTTAATTCAGTTCAGCAAATATTTGTCATTTACTATTCAGGGAGGTCCTGGAAGGCTCACTAGGAAACCAAAAATACCTACAGTATAAAATGTACCTACCTACAGTACAGTTAACCATCAGTGTACAAAAACTGTGTCAAGTAAAAGTTTTAAAGCTGGCTTATTTTATTCCTGCTTTCAAGAATTTCCAGTGTAATGGAGAAGATAGAACAAATAAGCAAGCACGTATGTGGCTAATTGCATAAGTTTTATAGAGTTACAGATAAATTGAAGTAACCTCAGGTGGGTTAGGGAGATAAAAGCTTCATTTAAGAATCAAACTGTAGGGAAGGGTGAGGAAGAAAGGAGACTGGGAGGGGTTGATCAACAGGTACCAAGTGAGATGGGAAGAGTAAGTCCGGGTGTTGTATCCTACAGGAGGGTGACTATACCAAGTAACAATGCAGCGTGTATGCTTCAGATAAATGATTTTGAATGGTATTACCGCAAAGTAATGATAAGTGTTTAAAGAGATTACCCAGATTTTATAATTATACAATGTATATCAGCGATTTTCATCTGTTGTGCTGAGACACTGGTGTGCCATGGAAAGATGTTAGGTATGCCTCAAACATTTTTGAAGATCATTAATTAAATTATTTTTGAAAGAAGTTCAAAGCACAGTATGTTCTTTTTTACTCTTTTTTTTTTTGATCAATATGATGTAAGTGTGCCAAGGAAGTTTAGCTATAAGTTCAAGGATGCCATGAGATAAAAGGTTAAAAAACACTAATGCATATATTCATTGAAACATCCCATAAATGTGTACATAAGTTATTACATATCTTATAAATAAGCTTATTTTTGAAAAAGAAAAGCAAAAAAACTATAAATAGTGTTTTAAAGGAAGGGATAGTTGCATTGGAAAGACTTAGGCATGCTTGAAATAAGCGTCAACAGAAACAGTTATGGTGCCCGAGCAGGGCTGGCCAAAGGTATTGGACAGTGAGTGTGAAGTGTTGGTTACTGAAGACTTGTTAGTAAAATGCTTTTAAACAGTTCAGGCTCTTGCTCTGTGTTTACAAGTGGTGATTTTTAAAAATGTTAATTTTCTGTATTTATTGAATAGATGATATATTTTCACAGCTCAGAATTTTCAAGTACACAAGGACTGAGTAATAAATCTCCCTCCTACTCACACCATTTGACCGGGTCCTCATCCTTCAGCAGTGAATTATCTTCATAGAAGGTTTTCTGATCTTTACACATACACACATATGTGTATCCCCTTTGATGTATGTGGTTATGTATTGATACCACAAGTCCATAATTACTACCCAAATCCTTTGGGATCCAGATATTTTTAGAATTCAGAACTTACTGGATTTTAGAAAAGCAATATGTTCCTTAGAGCAAGATTACATAATATCCCCTGGGACTCTGAGCAGCACCTAGTCATGGCATTCTCCGGGGAAGGGAAGTAGTCACACTAAGGGAAGATAAAGAAGGGCCATAAACAGCCTCATGCCAGTTGTGTTCAGGTGTTACTGTCAAGTTTTGGCAGTAAATTTAACAAAAAGAAAATTTGGGTTTTTAAAGCTTTTTAGATCTTGGAATTTCAGATAATGGATTTTAACTCAAAATACACAAACTGTACCCTGGTTTTTTAAATTAACAATATACTTTATAGTGAATTCATTCCATATCAGTATGTAAAGAGCTGCTTCATTGTATAAGCAATTAAAACTGGCTCACCTGTTAGACTTGTGGAAAATAACAAGCTACATACTTTGTTTGGGTATGAGATTCCTTTATGTATACACATAGATGTCTGTATATTGGTGCACTTTAATAGCAGAATCAGGTATAGATGAAGTGACTGACTTCAAATACGAGGCTCTATAATGCCATAATGAATTAAAAAACAGAAATAGTAATCAGACTGGTACATGAAAAAAATTTAATGTTAGGGGAAAAGAGCTTTAAGAACTAGAACTTTAATTCGTACTATTCCCGATGAGAATGCTCTTGCCAAGTTAATCATACTCAGATTGATTTGCAGTATCGTTATCTTTATTCATTGCAGAGAAGTGACTGGTAGGAAAGGCAGTGGGCTGTTTCAGTAATGGAGACATTTTTTTTAATTGGCGTGTCAGCAGATGACTGAAAGGAGAAAGCCCTGTAATAGCATGCGCAGTTGTCACCGAGCGGTGTTTGGGCAGAGAAGCCTGACTAAATAAGGCAATGCCCCAGTGAGCCTTATCAGCGCTTGTTCAGAACACGGGCTAGCAGCTGATAGTCGGTGCCCGTCCACTCTCAATGTGCTTCCTTAACTTCCCGGCAGATGTGCCTTCATCACATCAAGGGTTACTACCTGCCGTGCTATAAAGGCTGTTTCATCTGCATTTTATTTTATATAAAGTTGAATAAGAATGAAACGTAAGTCTCTAGAGAGGATAGAGAAGGGAGTTCAGTTTACTGTTCCAAAAATGTGTTACGCATGTAAGCACACTTATTTTTAGTGATGTGTCAGTGGACGGTTTGTTTAGGAGTTCATTCACCAGCCCTAGCTCCTGAAAGCTTGTCCCCCAGCCTCCACAGCCCTCCCAGCTGGCCTGAGGTTAGGAGACAGGAGGACTCTGAGGATTGGGGTCCAAGGGAAGGGAATTTGCAAGTGCTGCCACCCCAGATTCACTGGGTCAGGGTGGAGGGGAGACAGTGAGGGGGGCAGAAGGGAGGTGCAGACTTCAAATCCCACCCAGTCACTAGCTCTCTGCTATTCTTTTTTCATTTCCTTGTCTTTGTTCTATGGTGTTTATATTCTGCTCATCTACGTATTTATAAAAGGAAAATGAAGCACTTTTTTAATAGGGCTGAATCCAAGCATTCAGTTACAATCTCAGAAAGAGCATTTTCATTTTGTGTATTTCATACATTTTTCACTGTAAGTATTCAAGCTTTAATCTGGGCTTCTAATCAGGGTTCAGGGAGCCCGGAGCTGTATGCACACTGTTAAAGAAGTTTGCAAAGTTGATGATTATATCTGATACCACTGTAAATAAAAACAGAGCTAAAGATAAAAATGAAGTGTGGAGTCAAGCTCTGAGCCAGTATCCATCCTCTATTTATCTATCTTCCTTCCCTCCCACCTTCCTTTTCTGTTTCTTAACCCTTCCATGTAGAAGGTTCAGGTAATCACAGTCCTTAGTTCCTGCCTTCTGTATGCAACCATCAATGCATAAAACCAGAGAAAACCAATCTCTGATTTTCTCTGCCCTGGCCCCATTCCCATTCAATAATATATGTTTACTATGTCATTGATTATGGATAAATTGAAAAGTGGAGTGTTTTATTTTTTTGGTTTATATAAATGACACTGTCACACAGGTAATTTTATTGATAATTATCTTAAATATACCAAATGTTATTAAAATTTTTGTTTTATGAATATACACGAGGTGTTCATCAAGTTTGTGTGACATTTAAAATAGTTAAAATAGCCAGCTATTCTAAATTGCACACAAACTTGATGAACACCTGTATTTATACATATGTCCATATACATGGGGGCCCTGTCCTAAGATTAATCTGTGCTGCCATCTGCACACCTGGCCCATTGATTCTGACTGCTGCAGAGCAGAGTCTACAGGCACCACATTTTACGTCTCCCCTAGTTAGGACCCTTAGGTTTGCCCCGACATCCTCTTGTCACAAGCATTGCTACAGTAAACATGGCGTTTAACTGTCTTTTTAAAAATCAAGGTGTGGTTTGTTAAAATACCTCTAGTAAAATATCGTGGTAACTATTTAAATTTATTTTTTATTTTTAATTAACACACGGCCATTGTACATCTTTATGGTATACAGTGTGATGATTCGATGCATGGGTACAGTGTGTAATAATCAAATCAGGGTGATTGGCAAACTCATCGCCTCATACATTTGTCATTTCTTGTATATTACACACATTCAAAACCCTCTCTTCTAGCTGTTTGAAACTATATAATGAATTGTTCACTGTAGTCATCCTGCAGTGCTGTAGCACACTAGAACTTATCCTCCAGTCTAGCTATAATTTTGTACCCATTAACCAACCTGTCCCCATCCCATACCTCCCTCCTGTCCTTCCCGGCCTCTTGCAACCACTGTGGTACTTTCTATTTCTTTGAAATTAGCTTTTTACCTTCCACATATGAGTGAGAACTTACAGTATTTATCTTCCTCTGCCTGGCTTATTTATTATACACAATCTAAAGTTCTTAAAGTATTTTCCTACAGTTTAGAAGACTGGTGGTCCCACCACAGCACATATATTCATGACATTGCTGTCCTAATGGCACAGAAAAAAAAAATTAAACTTTTTGATACAGTATGGAATGCATTCTGTGGATGGGCAGAAAGCCCCTGAGTGTTCTCTGTTAGAATAAAATACTCACATGTCTTTCTGAATAATAGCTTGGGTCTTTGATAGGAGGTTCTAGACTAAAGTAGGCAGCAAGGGGGCCTGATCTTATTCATACTCTGTAAGTTAAGTGAATTATGGGGAGAACACATGCTTGGGAGTCAGGGAAAGTCTTGCCTCCACCTTGGGCAAGTGATTTAACCTGTCTGAGCTTTGGTGTCTTTATCAGTAACATTAGGATACAGAGAGAACCCTCTTGGTTGCCATCAAGAGGCAATGGGTCTTATGTAATGCCTGATCCTTCAATCAGGGCTGACTAGGGAAAAATAGGAAAGTCCCCTGACCTCAGATTGGATTAGACACCTTCTCAAGCGTGCATCTAAGAGCCACCGTGATCATTTCTGTGTAGCTCTCCCTGTCTTCCAGTCTGTTATAACGCCAGAGGTGGCTGCTGTTTGGTTCTCCTGGGAAGGAAGAGGCTGGCAGTGGGTGGTATCAGTGCTTATAAGAAAAGGGCAGGGTGTGGGAGGGGGAAATCCAAGAAGATTTATCCCATGACCTAAGAGCACAGAAGTATGAATGTGAGGGGATAATTGCAGAATGAGTCAGGTCAGGGTTGGGGTAGTGCCCACTAACCACACAGAGCAGGAATGCATTGCAGTGATCTCAGGGCTTGGTACTTGGATTCCCAGTGATCAGAACTCTTAGCATCTTTCACAGAACTTCACGAAAACAGAAAGTTCCTATCATACTTCAGTTAGAAAGTTGTCCATAGACTCTTGCTCCTAAAGAAGTATGAGCTTATTTCAGTGTGTTAGGTACTAAGCCTGGGTCTGTTCAACTGAAATAATTGGATAAACACATCTGTCCCCTTAGTATTTTCGTCACTCTTGACCAAATTGTCTCACTGAGGGATCAGTAGGATTTTTGCTCCTACTATATTAAGGCAAGGCTTGCATTCCCAAATGACCACTGGTAACATTCTGATCCAGGGAGGATAATGGTAAGCAGAGTTAGTTCAGCAATGCTAGTTAACTTCCAGTTGATTATTAGTTTTATCTGTAGCTTACAAAAATGATAGAAATCTTTTTCTCAATGATCAACTTGGTGAAAGTTTATTTCATCAAGATTATAGGATTTAAACACAAAAGTGTGAAATGTTTAAGACTTAAATACAAAAACCAATATAATAAGCAGAAAGATAGTTGGCAGGTTTTTGTTTTTGTTTTCCAGTTTTGGCCGGGGCTGAGTTTGAACCCACCACCTCCGGCACATGGAGCCGGCACCCTACCCTTTTGAGGCACAGGGACCGCCCAGTTGGCAGGTTTTTTGTAACAATTTCCAGGTGATAGGCGATGTGGAGGAAAGAACATGAGCCCTGTCCTTAAACATAGCTGGGTGCAGGCCTGATTCTGCTGTTCACTGATGTATACTTTGGACAAACCACCCAGTGGAGCATGTTTCCTTATATATAAAATAGAATAATAACCTTGTAGGATTATTGTGAGACACCCCCCCCCAAACACAAAAATTTGGTTCATAAACTGTTTAGCAAAACTCCTGGATTATAGTGCTCATAATTGCAGGCCAGTATTATACAAGTATATATGTGTGCGTGTGTTTACATGTGTGTTATAGTCTGATATAAATATCAAAATTTTAATTTTCACATTTTCTTGGGCACTTAAGATAGTTGTTCCGTGTGAAATTTAACCGTAGAACATTGACTGGTTACTTACCCTTTGCCATGTTGAACCCACAGTAGACAATACCTCTCCATCTTTTTTTTTTGAGATAGATTCTCATTTTGTCACCTCAATAGAATGCTGTGGCATCATAGCTCCCAGCAACATCATACTCTTGGGCTTAAGCGTTTCTCTTGCCTAAGACTCCTGAGTAGCTAGGACTACAGGCACCTGCCACAACACCCAGCTATTTTTAGAAATGAGGTCTCACTGGCTCAGGCTGGTCTCGAACTCATGAGCTCAGGTGATCTACCCACCTTTGCCTCCCAGAGTGTCCATCCTTCCTTTTCTGCTTGATTTCTCTATTATCCCCCTTTCTCTGTGCTGTTCCTTCCATTCCTGGCTCCCTTTCTCCCTTCCACTGTCAGAAAGGTAAATATAGGGCCAGGCATGGTGGCTCACACCTGTAATCCTAGCACTCTGGGAGGCAGAGGTGGGTGGATTGCCTGAGCTCACAGGTTCATGACCAGCCAGAGTGAGACCCCATCTCTAAAAAGAGCAGGGTGTTATGGCAGGAGTCTGTAGACCCAGCTACTCAGGA
>CAUYQV010182564.1:0-11586 GCA_963574575.1 Galagoides demidoff
AAATATAAGTGTGAAAACAGAGTTATTCTTAAGAAAACTAAATTTAAGTTTTTGGCAAAACTCAATGAGAACAAGTCATTAAAAATAACTATTAAGGGCCCTGCACAGTGGCTCTCACCTGTAATCCTAGCACTCTGGGAGAGCAAAGTGAGAGGATCCCTTGAGGTCAGGAATTCAAGACCAGACTGAGTAACAGGAGACCCCCTACCTCTATTTTAAAAAAAAGAATTAGCTGGGCATTGTGGTGGGCACCTGTAGGAGGCTGAAGCTGGAGCATCTGTTGAACTGAGAAATTTAGGTTGCTGTGAGCAGGGCTGATGCAACCTACTCTAGTCTGGGTGACAGAGTAGAGACTCTTGTTTCCATGAAAAAAAAAATAGTTAACTGAAACAGAAGTTTTAAACTAAAATAACCAATTATTGCTTTAATTCATAACTGTGTATAGATTACATAAGAAATTAAGTACATGTTAAGTATATGTCTAATAGGTTACTTGTGCAAAATTAAAATCAAATTAAGCAAACATTTTAACATTTTGGAAATTAGTTAATCATACATTTAATATTAAGATTCAGGGCTTCTAGAGATTTATTAAGATTTAAAAAAAGCTGATAATGCTTCAACATTGATGATTAATTCACTATGACTCAACAAGAATGACTCAGATCACTTAAATTGCAGAAAAAAATTGTGTTACTCTTTCCTGTGTTTCATATCCATACAAAAATGTGGTGCTGATGTACTGACAAAAAAGAAAAACAACAAAAAAAAAATATGATCAGCACTGTCTCTTGGAATCAAATTTTACCTGAAAGCATCTGTCAGAGGTCCCACACAAAAGCCTTATACTGATTAATGGAAAAGTGATAACTCACTGGGCTGTTTCTAGGAGACAAAGATCCTTGGTTTCAGAGTTCCTGAGCTGTTCACTCACTGTGCCAGAGCAGCTAACTTCCCATAGTGTATGCTTTAATATCTCAGCAACTGAGGCCCGGAAGCGGTCTTGGAACTTCTTACTAATGAGGACATAAAGGATGGGGTTCAAGCAACTGTTGAGGAATGCCAAACCAGTGGAGAGGGGGATTCCAGCCTCCAGCACCTGGTGGAAATGGCTGCTGTGGTGAATGGTGAGCTCCCAAATGCTAAACAGGTGATAAGGAGTCCAGCAAATCAAAAAGGCCACGACTACAGCCAGGACTGTCCAGAAATGCTTATTGGAGATCAGGATGCTTCGCTGCTTCACCTTGAAGATGAGACACAAGTAGCAAATACTCATTGTTAGCAAAGGGAAGAGATAGCCAACAGCGAATTTCACCCAAGTCAGAACATGGTGCCTCATCACAGTGAGGTCACGATCATGCTCATGGAAATTGTTATAGCAAAGAGTATGGTTATTGAACTCTACAGTGTCCCGGAAGTATAGGGCAGGACCACCAATGAGAGAAGCCAAAAGCCAGATGAATATAACAACAATCAGGGAGTTCTTTAGGGTTCGGTGCCGATGAGACAAGATGGGATGGATTAAGTGGATATAGCGGTCCAGGCTGATCACAGTCAGGAAAAAAACACTGGCAAACATATTCAACTGGGCAATGAAAGAATTGGCCTTGCACAACCAGATGCCAAAGGGCCAGTGGAAATCCATGGCCACATACGAAATGTACAATGGCAGGAAGAGAACAAAAATGAAATCTGCAATGGCCAGATTGAGGAACCAGAGAGTGGTGACTGTCTTCTTCCACTTGAATCCTGTGAACCAAATGACAATGGCATTTCCAGGAATTCCCAGAACAAATGCCAAACAATACAAGACCAGGGAAACCCAGTGAATAATGTCCAGTTGGGTTTTCTCCTCCAAATCAGACTCTGAAGAGTAGTATTCCAGGGCATAGGAATAGTTCTCAAGTTCTTCGAATAATGTTTCCTCTAGATCTTCCATGACCTTGCTAAGTGGAGAATGAGGAAATCTATAGAAGCAAATTTAAAAAGAAAGAAAAAATGGTTTTTTTTAAAGGAAAATTCAATGAATGATAAAGAATATACAGACAAAAATACTTCATCTTATGGGCTAATCGTAGTATACTTTTTCATAGGAGTTGAAATTTCCAAGTCTTTGTAGGCCTGGATTTCATCCTGATAATTCTCTCTCTCTCTCTCTTTTTCTTAAAGAGACAGAGTCTCACTTTGTCGCCCTTGGTAGAGTGCCTTAGTGTCACAGCTCACAGCAACCTCCAGCTCTTGGGCTTACGTGATTCTTTCTTGCCTCAGCCTCCTGAGTAGCTGGGACTATAGGCACCAGCCATAACGCCTGGCTATTATTTTTTTTGCAGTTTGGCCAGTTCGAACCCACCACCCTTGGTATATGGGACCCCACTCACTGAGCCACAGGCACTGTTCAATAATTCTCAAAGCTGTGAGAATTCATTTTTGTAAAGTGTTTAGTAATTGGCTAAATTAAAATGAATGACTCTATAGGTACAATTGTTAATAATATTCAACTGTTCATAAGACACAGAGGGCTGACTCAACTCAAGGAAATCCAACCTTCAACCCACATTTACTAGGTTCCTACTCTGCATTATTAGTTCATTGCAGTTGCAGAAGAAAGAAGATTAATACTTATGCAGTGATAACTTCAAAGTCTGTATTTACCCCTGACTTCTCAAACTCTTGACAGAGAGTTCCACCTGGTTCCAAGTCCATCCACCTGGATGGCACTGAAGATGTTGACCCTGTATTTTGTACCCAAGAATGCTTTGATTCTATGTTTACAAAAGCAAACATGGTAATCCAAATTATATCAGTATGGATGGCTTTTCTTCCAAAAGGAATCTTTTTGAGTAAACTTGATTATAACCACATAATTTCTTCTTTCTTTTTTTTTTAGACAGAGTCTCACTTTGTCACTCTCAGTAAAGTGCTGTGGCATCACAGGTCACAACAACCTCAAACTCTTGGGCTTAAGTGATTCTCTTGCCTCAGCCTCTCAAGTAACTGGGACTACAGGCACCCACCACAACACCTGGCTATTTTTTGTTGCAGTTTGGCCAGGGCCAGGTTTGAACCCACCACCCTTGGTGTATGGGGCTGGTGCCCTACCTACTGAGGCATAGATGCCACCCTGAATTCTTTTCTATAATCATTTGTGACAAAGATTTGATTTGTTAATCAGTTTATTTGTCCATATCAAATTTATTGCCTATAATTTCTACCAAAGTAAGTTTTCTTTTGTGGCCCCTCCTTTTTTTTTTCTCGCATACCAAGGCCAATTTTCCTGGATTAAGAAGATTTGATTTGATTCAATTTTTCAATCAAAACAAAATTTACTTGGTGCAATTCTGGCTTCTTCATTTTATTTTGTGCTATTTCTTTCCGTAGTATTCAAAATCAAGTAGAAAAAAGATGAATAGTTATATTCATTTCATGGAGCTACAATCATAAATGGTGGGGAAATGAAAGACTTGAGATTACAGTAGGGTTGGATTGAAGAGGTCAAAACATCCTGTGTTGCTAAGAGACATCTCAAACTCAACTTGACTATCACTATTCATCAACCTACCTTAAATTTTCTGAGAAATCTGGCAGGGCATAATTAAAAGACAAAAGCAATATTAGCTTCCTCCCAACCCCAGACCCACCAACCTATTATTTTTGTCCTTCAATATTCAATTCAAATGGTACCTTTCTTGGAAACATTTCCAGACATCATTACCTTTCTAAAAGTAATCCTAATAATATGTATATATATTTTTTGAGACAGGTTCTTGCTCCATTGCCCAGGCTGGAGTGCAGTGGCGCAGTGATGACACACTGCAGCCTCCAAGCAATCCTCCTGCCTTGGCCTCACCCTTAGTATCACTGCAAGACTTTTTCTAACCTTAACGAATGGTCCTAGCCCCAGAATCTTGGCATTTTCCTTGACACCACGTCCTATCTTCTGTGTGTCCTACTCCAGTGAGCAAGAATTGACTCCCGCTTTGCTGCCCTGTTCTTTCAGGCCTGGGATCTGACTCTCCCCTCTTACACACCTCCTGGCTTACTCCCTCCCCTCCCATGGCAAATCCTTTCCAGCCTAGGCTCAGATTTGGTTTTCTGCCTGTGTACTAGGATATCCTTACCTTTCCTTGGGCCTATGACTTGTTCCTTTGGGATATTATTAGCAATTATGAAGTCAAATTGGCCCAAATGGTGGTCTGAATTACCTTCCAAAACCCCAATGAGTGATTAGTAGGAAACTAATTCCCACCAAAAGAAAAGCCCTTTGGAAGTCCCCTAATAACTCACAACCACTATTCTCACCAAACGTCAGGAGTCTTCCGCCATCCAGTGTCATCTCTGACCCTGGGGCAGGATCATCACAGAGCCTGCTGAAGGACACCACCTACGCTTTTCCCTATTCTCCTGGAGCAGGGCCAAGAGAGGGGAATTATGTTATTTCTTGAGAATGACCGATCTTTTCAAACAGAACTCCTTTCACGGGCCAGGCACGGTGACTCGTACCTGTAATCCTAGAACTTGGGAGGACGAGACGAGTGGATTGCCTGAGTTCACAGGTTTGAGACCAGACTGAGCAAGAAAGAGTGAGACCCCCATCTCAAAAAAAAAATACCTGGGAGTTCTGGCGGGCACCTGTACTCCCAGCTACTTGGGAGGCCAAGGCAGTAGATTGATTGCCTCAGCTTATGAGTTCAAGACCAGCCTGAGCAAAAAGAAAGGCCCTGTTTCTACTAAAAATAGAAAAACTCAGGTAAGAAGATTGCTTGAGCCTGGGTTGGAGGTTGCTGTGAGCTATGATGCCACTGCACTCTACCCAGGAGACAGCTTGACACTCTGTCTAAAAACAAAAAAAAAGAGGTGAATGCTGCCCAGAAGAATCCTTCACAAGAAATATAAGTTAGGCATTTCCCTATGACTTAGTGCTTTCCTGCAGTTGTGAGGGGTAGGAATAGGGTGGAGAAAAGAGAGGAGTAAAGTAGAATTTAGCATATGTCCTACCGAGTTGTTGAGCTAACTGGTAATCCTTGAGGGCGTATTCTTATATTTAATAATATCATTATACGTTTTCCATATATTGCTTTACAGTTAATAGGCACCTCCAAGATCTAATTAAGTTTCCAGGCTAGGCATAGTGGATCACACATATGATCCCAGCACTTTTGGAGACCAAGGAGGAAGGATTGCTTGAGGTTAGGAGTTCAAGCCCAGCCTGAGCAACATACTGAGACTGTATCTCTAGGAAAAAAAAATTAAAAATGAGCAGGGCATGGTGGCATACACCTGTAGTCCCAATTGCCCAGAAGGCTGAGGCAGGAAGATTACTTGAGTTTAAGAGTTCAAGACCAGCCTGAGCAAGAGTAAAACCCTAGTTTACTAAAACTAGAAAAAATCAGCCAGCATGGTGGTATGTACCTGTAATCCCAGCTACTCTGGAAGCTGAGGCAGTAGGATTGTTTGAGCCCAGAAGTTTGAGGTTGCTATGAGCTGTGATGATGCCATTGTTTTCTTGCCTGGGCAACTGAGCTGGCCTCTGTTTAAAAAAAAAAAAAAAAAAAAGGAAAGAAAAGAAAGAAAACAAAGTTTCCAAACCTCTCTTAGACCTACTCAAAATATCTAGAGACTAACTATATATATTTCCTGAGACTGCTGTAATAAAGTACCATAAACTGCTTGGCTTAAAATAACAGAAATTTACAGTCTCATAGCTGGAGGTTAGAAGTCTGAAATCAAGGTCTTTCCATTCTGAGGGCTATGAGGGAGAATCTGATCTGGGCCTCTTGTCTACCTTCTCGGGGTTTACTGGAAAACTTTGGGATTCCTTGTAGGTTCATGACACTGGCCTCTGCCTTCATCTTCACATAGCATTCTCCCTGTATGACTGACTTGTTTTCCTTTTCTGTAAGGACATGGGTCTTACTGGATTTGGACCCACCCTAATGACCTCATTTTAACTTGATGAACTCTGGAAAGATCCTAATTCAAATAAGGTCACATGCTGAGGTGCTAAGGGTTAGGAATTCAACATTTTTTTTTTTTTGAGACAGAGTCTCACTCTGTCACCATGCATAGAGTGCTGTGGCATCAGAGCTCACAGCAACCTCAAACTCGGGCTCAAGTGATACTCTTGCCTCAGCCTCTTGAGTAGCTATGACTAGAGATGCCTGCCACAGTGCCCAACTAGCTTTTTAAAATTATTATTATTTTTAGTAGAGACAGGATCTTGATCTTGCTTAGACTGATCTTGAACTCCTGATCTCAAGCAATCCCCCTGCCTCAGCCTTCCAGAGTGCTAGGATTATAGGCATGAGCCATCACACCCAGCCTCAACATACCTTTTTGTTAGGGGTGGTGGTGGTGGCTGCATCATCCGACTCACAGCACTAACCCAGAGGAAGCAACTATTGTTTCTGAAAGCTGAGTGGTCATTCATTCACATGCCCTTGGCTTTGCTAGTTCCCACTCCCCTGAGCTCCAGGCTTCTGTGCTCCCACCTGGTTAGACTATCCACCTTCCACTCTGGGAAGCATTACCTTGATACAAATTCCCATCTTTTTTTACTACCAGGATGTCCAAAGTGGTTCTCAACTCAGGACAATTTTTGCCTCACAGGAGGTATTTAGCTATGTCTAAAGTGCCATTGACTCAGGCTGGCTCTCAGGAACCTCAAACTGCTATGCTGAAGCAATCCTCCTGCCTCAGCCTCCTGAATAGCTGGGACTATAGGCATATGCCACCATGCCTGCCTAATTTCTTCTATTTTTAGTAGAGATAGGGTCTCACTCTTGGTCACGCTAGTCAAACTTCTGAGTTCAAGGGATTCTCTCACTTTAGCCTCCTAGAGTGCTAAGATTATAAGCATGAGGTATTGTGCCTGGCCTAGATGCTAACAGTTAAACACTGGAAGATTTCATAAAAAGATTCCAATGTTTAGCTTGACTTAATAATGCATATTATCTGTTAATAAATATCTTTATTTATTTTTTTGGAGACAGGGTCTGGCTCTGTTAACCTGGCTAGAGTGCAGTGTCATCACAGCTTACTGCACCCTCAAATTCCTGGGCTTAAGCTTCTCCTCCTACTTCAGCTCCCAAGTATCTGAGATCATAAGTACATACCACTACGCCCAGCTGATTTGTCTAGTTTTTGTAGGGAAGGGCTCTCAGTATATTGCCCAGGCTGGTCTCTAATTCCTGGCCTCAAACAATCCATCCTGGGCCTCCCAAAGTGCTGAGATGACAGGTATGAGTCACTGTGCCTAGTATGAATTCCTCTTTAAACAAGGTATGTACTTTCTTATTTGCCATAGTCACCACCAGCTCCAAATCTCTCATTTATGATACCTTCCAGAATGCTATCAGCAGTTATATTTGAAATCTTTACTAACACTATGCCTTTGTATATATTAAGAAGTAAAATTGTTGAAAAAATTAGAACTGCACATATGAGAATACAAATGAAATATATGATTATGCCATCTTAAAGTAAAAATGTGGTTTACAAAGAAAGTTTACCACCTTATGCAAATGTATTACCTTAAATTTAAGGGCCTATAGAGATGTCTCTTTGTTTTTCTTTATTTTGGGACAGAGACCCAAGCTGTCACCCTGGATAGAATGTCGTGGCATTATAGCTCGCGGCGACCTCCAACTTGGACTCAAGTGATCCTCTTGCCTGGGTTTTTCTATTTTTAGTAGAGACAGGGTCTTGCTTTTTGCTCAGGCTGGTCTCAAACTTGTGAGCTCAAGCAATCCACCCATCTTGGCCTCCCAGAGTGCTAGGATAGGCGGGAGCCACCCTGCCTGGCCAGAGATGTCTCTTTACATTATTAAAAAATTAGTATTACACTGTATAATAATGATATTGTGTTATACTTACCTGGTTACTTTTGGGAGGGTAAGAGAGAAAGGACAAAAAGATACAGAGAGAAAATAGGTGGAAATTTTCCCTCAATGTAACCGTGTGGTCATATATGTATATGTACTTACACAATACACATATTTTTTGAGATGTGATAGAAATATGTGAAAGAAGGCTCCAGGGTAAACTGGAGAGATGTCTTAGCTATATAAAAAAGTTGTATATTGGGCAGTAACCAGAAATGAAGATGAATAGTAGGCAGACATTAGGTCCTGAAACCAGATGTTTGTTTTTTTTTTTGAGACAGAGTCTCACTTTGTCTTCCTTGGTAGAGTGCTATAGCATCACAGCTCACAGCAACCTCAAACTCTTGGGCTTAATCATTCTCTTGCCTCAGCTTCCCAAGTAGCTGGGACTACAGGTGCCTGCCACAATACCTGGCTATTTTTTGTTACAGTTGTCATTTAGCCCATTTATTTTTTGTTACAGTTTAGCTGGCCTGGACCAGGTTGGATTGGTGTATATGTCGGGCACCATAACCACTGTGCTATGGGCGCCCAGCTTTCCTTTCTTTCTTTTTTTTTTTTTTTTTTTTTGAGATGGAGCCTCAAGCTATCCCCCTGGGTAGAGTGTCATGGCATCACAGCTCACAGCAATCTTCAACTCCTGGGCTAAAGAGAGTCTCCCGCCTCAAACTCCCAAGTAGCTGGGACTACAGGCACTCCCCACAGGCATTCGCCACAATGCCTGGCTCTTTTTAGAAACAAGGCCTTGCTCTGGCTCAGGCTGGTCTCAAACCTGTGAACTCAGGCAGTCCACCTGCCTCGACCTCCCCAAGTGCTAGGATTACAGGCATAAGTCTCCACATCCGGCCTAAACCCAGATTTAAAAGAAATATCACTTATTAAATAGGCAGGGTCAAGTGGTCTTTCCATTGAGTTGTCCACAGAGTTTTCTCAATTTGGAAAAGCATAATAACAATGCCAGGAGGTGGTTTTAGATTTGACTGAAAAGAGGAAATTGCTACTGTATTTGTCTTAAACCATGTGTACTGCTGAAAGGCAAATAAATAATTTGCTGAAATAAAGACTAATAAAAATCTCCACGATCATAAAAATTTTTTTTTTGAGACGAAGCCTCAAGCTATCCCCCTGGGTAGAGTGCCATGGCATCACAGCTCATAGCAACCTCCAACTCCTGGGCTCAAGCGAGTCTCCTGCCTCCGCCTCCTACATAAAATTTTTGAGTAGTTTCTTAACTGTCAACTTGCATTGTGGAGAGGGATATGTGTAGGGACACCCAACTGTGTTAGACATGTGTGAACATGCTTGGTGTGGAGCAAAGGGCAGAAAAACCTCTAGGAAGTCTCTGGCTTAGTTTCCAAAAAATATGAAGGGGCATGTTTACTTCAGGGACTCAGATGCTGTGAAAACCCAAGTTATTACATTCCTGGGTGCTCAAATAGCACATTGTCTGGTTCTGGAGCACAGAAGTATTTATTCAATTAAACAAATTGGTTTCTGATCTATTCACATTTAATAGATGGTAAAGCTGAAAGGGGTGGCCTTGCAAAAATAACAGGAAAATACCTAATCCTACAATTTCCTAGTAACAGTTAAAGATTAATCCTGTGAGTCCTCCTGCTAACAGGCACTGTGCCTGGTAGAAGTGCTAGTTTGCACAACTCCTGAAAAGAGCTGAACAGACAGAAAGAAAATCTTTCTCTTTCAAAATTGTTTTTCAAGACTATGCTTTACAGAGTTCTGAGTAAACAGCCAGAGAAGGAACCACAGGCTTTAGCCATATCTTCAGGAGAGTTACATCTCCTACAATAATCCAGATAATCCCATCTCCAAACTAAAGCAGAGAAGCCAACTCTTGGACTTTGAGATCCTCACAGTTTTTTGATATTTACCTGCCACTGAGAAGAATGTAAGGAGTATCCCCCCCCCTTTTTTTTTTGTAGCAGTACCCCCATTTCTTTTTTTTTTTTTTGAGACAGAGCCTCAAGCTGTGGGTAGAGTGCTGTGGCATCACAGCTCACAGCAACCTCCAACTCCTGTGCTTAAGCAATTCTCTTGCCTCAGCCTCCCAAGTAGCTGGGATTATAGGCAACTGCCACAATGCCTGGCTCTCTCTCTCTCTCTCTCTATACACACACACACACACACATATATATATATATATATATATATATTCTTTTTTTTTTGTAGTTGTCATCGCTGTTTAGCAGGCCTGGGCTGAATTTGAATCCACCAGCTCTGGTGTATGTGGCCGGTGCATTAGCTGCTTGAGCTACAGGTGCTGAGCCAGCTGTACCCCAATTTATAACCCTGTAAAGTCACTTTTGCCACTCAGCCTCAGTGCTGGCTTTTCCCTCCTCTTTCCTTAGGATGCCACACTGCTGTCTCCCTACTCTCTTTTCTCCCTCTCTTTTCCCACTGCCTTTCACTCTTTCACTCCTTCTCTAAGAAGATAAAATAAACTTTTGCTTTTATATAGCCTAATCTTTGTGTGGGCACCTACTAAGCTTTCCACCCTAATGAAAACCAAACTCTTTTCTGAAGATAAATAAATTTCACTGCAAGAGTTCTGGCAGAAAGTGTGGTGATAAATCGTCTATAAAATCCAGATGATTTAGGGGAAGGAGGACGTCTGGTAGAAACATATATCACTGAACTTTTAAATGTAGCTTTAGAGGAGGCTTGGCTATGGGGGAAACATTTTGTTCATCTACCTTGATGAAATACAAAGATCCCTTCTGGCTGAAAACTTGGTGAATACAGAGAGGTTTAAATTTTGTTCCATATTGTTGAGGTAGATGGGTTTTCATGGACCATTGCAAAAATGTGTACCTAACAGGAATCTTAAGGAAGTTTAGGCTCTAACCTGCTTTGCATATATTTTTTTTTTTGGTTTTGTTTTAGGGTTTTTTCCCCCTTTGTTTTTCCCCTTTTGTGTGGAAGGACCTAACCTACTTTGAACAGAGAGAAGGATTTCCTGGCTCGGCGCCTGTGGCTCAAGTGGCTAAGGCGCCAACCACATACACCTAAAGTGGCGGGTTGAAATCCAGCCCGGGCCGCCAAGCAGCAATAACAGCTGCAACCAAAAAATAGCCAGGCGTTGTGGCGGGTGCCTGTAGTCCCAGCTACTTGGGAGATGGAGGCAGGAGTCTGGCTTGTGCCCAGGTGTTGGAGGTTGCCGTGAGCTGCGATGCCACAGCACTCTACCCAGGGGGACAGCTTGAGGCTCCGTCTCCAAAAAAAAAAAAAAAGAGAGAAGGATTTCCTGTTGCTGACCTTGGTCTATATACATTACCTCTACAGAGTTCAAGAACTGAGGTGTCTCCTATTAAAACCACAGGGACTTTTGGGAGAACATGTAGTTTTGCCTCTAATTAGGTAACAGGAATGAATAGAAAGAATCAATGGACATGAGAGAGAAGTGCTGTGATGAAAACCATGGATCAGGCGATAAAGTGAGACTTTGTCTCAAAAAAAAAAAGAGGCTCAGCGCCTGTGGCTCAAGCGGCTAAGGTGCCAGCCACATACACCTAAGGTGGCGGGTTCGAATCCCCAGCCCGGGCCCGCCAAACAACAATGATGGCTGCAACCAAAAAATGGCCAGGCGTTGTGGCGGGCACCTATGGTCCCAGCTACTTGGGAGGCGGAGGCAGGAGACTCGCTTAAGCCCGGGAGTTGGAAGTTGCTATGAGCTGTGAGGCCATAGCAC
>CAUYQV010182566.1:0-65537 GCA_963574575.1 Galagoides demidoff
TTAATTGTCCTCAAATCCAGATCAGATACATAGGATTCATGCTTCTCCATTATTGTGATGCTTTGCTAAGAATAATGTGTTCCACTTCCATCTCAGTTAATACAAATGCTGTGAAATCTCCATTTTTTTAATGGCTGAATAACATTCCATGGTATACACATAATAGTTCTGATATTTTAGCTATATTCTTTTACATTTTCCATATATACAAATGTGTCATATGCAAATGATATGTCTAAATTGTTCCTTTCCATGTATAACATTTACTTTCACTCTTGTCTATTTCAGAAATAATTGTAAACATTGTCCCTGAGTCATTAAAAAATCACAGGGAATATTTCATATTTATTTTAATATTGATTATATTGTTTATACTAATTCAAATATTGATATTAATACTAATGTCATATTCCACCATTAATTTTCATGCTTTCTCTTAAAAGGAACATGCCTTTTATTTATAGCTTATTACTCATATTCATAGCAGCTTGTGTTGAAGTTTACCAAGTGCTATTGTTAACATTTTATATTATGTACTTTGTATTGAAGTTTTTCTGCTTTTGCTATTAGTCTTATAACTTACACTGTTATTGTAAGTGGTAAAACAATCATTTATTACAAAAATAAGCCCAATTAATTTGTGATATTAATTCACTTTAGGTAATACTGCATTTGACATGCCATTGACCTGAGAAAGTTTGGATGGCAATGTTCTTTTCTTAATCAGATTTTGGCCCCTTTATGCTCTTCTCGAAAAAATGACTTGAAATGTACTTCATCTTTTTCAAAATTTCTAAACTGTTTTCCTAAAGTTGTTATTTTTTTCTGACAATTTTAGAAGAATTCACAGTAGAAACAGTATAGTTTTGGATGTTTCTTTGGGGAAAGATTTAAATTTTAAGGTTACATTTAAAATAGTTGCAGAATAATTAATATTTTGCCATATGTTTTTCTTGAGACTAGGTCTATTTTATTTAAATTAAATTTTATTATCAGATAGATTCTTGTATGTTCCTATCATTAATATCCTTACACTCTTTAGGATGTTTCCTTCAAATATATATAAGTGCATGTGTGTGTTTGTGTGTGATACCTTTATGTCTTGTCTCTTTGGTTTTTAATTATTCATGCATTAGGTCCTCATTTTTATTAGTCTTTTTAAATAATAACTTATTGTGTTTTTCAAAGATACTTTGTTGTAGAATATATTGTAACTTCTTCTTCTTTTTTTTTTTTTTTTTGTATTTGCAGTTTTTGGCCGGGGCTGGGTTTGAACCCACCTCCTCCAGTATACGGGGCTGGCACCTTACTCCTTTGAGCCACAGGTGCCGCCCAGAATTTATTGTAACTTCTTTTCTAATACATTACTTTATCTTCTCAATTGTTTTATACTTCTATTGTTTTTGATTTTTTATAGCTTCTTCAGTTTTAAGGTCAACTAAATGGTTTTGCAGATTCTTGTTCTTCTAATATATTTATTTAGGGGGTATTTTTTTCCCTTAAACATGACATTTGCTTTATCTGACAAATTTAATACATCATTTTTTAATCATGGTTTGGATCAAGACAGTTTCTATTTTTCATAGTGAATTTTTCTTGTTCCTATGGATATATAAAAGGCTGGCATCCTTCTTTGGGACTCTTTGGCTGTTCTTTGAATGTCTACCCTGTTGTAGCCGACAGCTGTGATTTCATGTGTTCCCTTCACTATGTGTATGAATGCAACTTCCCAGCATTTTATTTCAGATTTATGTGATCTTATTTTCTGTGATATTGTTACTCTGCACGTCAATATTATTTATTATAGTCCCTATAATGATTACCTTTTCTCTTCATCTTGAATTGTTTTCCTTGTTTTTCCCTGAGATAGCATTTCTTTTACACAAACGACTGTCTTCAGATGTGTCTTTTCTATAGACACTTCTTTTCTCTCTAGCTACTGTTGAATTTTTCTTTCATTAATTGGTTTCCAGAAATGTTATTTTGTTGTTTCTACGTACACAGACACACAGGTTATCTTTGATTTATTCTGCTGCTTAACAGTCAGAAGAACTGGCCAATATCACACATCAGTTATTGAAAAGTCTCAGCCATTATCTCTCTAACATCACTCACTTCTGCCTTTCACATTTTCCTGCTTTCAGGGCTCCAATTAGGCTGGACCTTTCATTTTATTTTTTCCCATGTGTTTCTCACACTATTTTCTGTGTTCTCATTTCTTTTGTGATTTCCAGGAATCAATTGATGTTTCTGTTTTCTATTCCCCTATCATTGCCTTAACGAATTCTCTTTTCTATTGCATCCTGCCTACTTTTAAGCTCATCCATTTAGTTGCAAATTGCTATTATGATATTTTAAAAGCCTAGATTGTCTATGTCATTAATTTTTTCAAGAATTTTTTTTTCTAGCAAATGCTTTATCTTTTTCTCTCTTTTCCTTAATAATCACAGTTAATTCAATGTCTATCATCAACAGCTACAATTATTCAATTTTTTAAAAATCTGTTTCTTTTGTTTGCTTTATTTTACATGAAACTTTATGTGTGTGTGTGTGTGTTTATGCAATTGGATGCAGGAAAAGAAAAATATATTCTTTAGATATTATTAATTTCCTTAAAGGCATCATTGTATCCTCTACCAGACCTCAGAAGTAACAGCAGAAGAGCTGAAGTCAGCCGTCTTCTGCTCTATACCATTTGAGGTTTTCCAAGACTTTCTCCACTTTTGGTTTATATACTATTACAGTGTAGCTTCCCAACATTTCTAACTTAAAGTATTGGATCTTATACTCTGTGTGTGTGTGTGTTTTTCTCTGTGGCATCATGAGATACCCACAAAGGTAATTTTGTCTTTTCTGAACTATAGTTGGAAAGTTTGTAGTGTTTTCCTTTGAAGTAAAGTGCTTGTTTATTCAATAAGATGTATTCTCTTTCATGTTAATGATGTGTTCAGTAAGTATTACTTTATTGAGTTTATTTTTATCTTTATGAGTGCTAAATTTTGGCAAATGCCTTTCTATATCTTTGGAGATAATAATTTTTCTTTTATGCTCTATTTATATGACCATATTTACACCTAAATTTATGGCTTTTCTACCATTGAACTAGTAAAATTAATTGCTTGTGTTTCATTTTTTTATTAAATATCATATGCTATTAGATTCTATTTGCTAGAGTTATACTTAGGCATTTTGTTTCAGTATTTACAAGCAAAATATATTTGTAATTTAACAATTTCGTGCAATGTGTAAAATCAATGTTACATTCATATTATAAAGCCTATTTAGAGGTTGTCTTGGAAAAATTTATGTGGCAATAAAATTACCTGATCTTTAAAAACTTGGTAAAATTTCTAGATTAACTTAATCGAGACTGCGAATTTGGAAAGGAGATTTTTCACTGCATTCTCTATTTGCTCTAGGGTAAATTATCTAGTTACATTTTCTATATAATGAGTTTAATTTTGGTTTTTCAAGAAAATTGTTTTTTTAACCTAGATTCTGTCTTTTTTTTTTTTTTTAGAAGCATGACAAAGAGTTTACAAAGAAACTATTTGGCATTCATTTAGTTCTAGTATGTACAGTTTTCCAACTCTTTTACATCTATCTTTATTAAGCTTTTTATCAGCTTTCTTGTCACTTAATCTGTCATTCTTTTTCTAGGTCTTTAAATTGAATAATCAATTCACTTTTTTGCCTTTTTATTAATATAGGTATTTAATGCTGTATTTTTTACTCACAATCGTTTTAGGCACATTTTACATCACTTTTTGTCTCTTGTTTTTATTATTCTCATTTTCAACTAGTTCCATGATTCATTTAACCCTTTTGATTCAAGGGTTACCTTATATCATGTCATTGAGTATATTTATTTCAATACAGAAAACTCTTTCCTTCTCATTTATTGATTTCTCATTTTTTTCTTATTTATGTATCTTGAAATTTATTCAGGTTGTCTTTTGAAAAAATCTTAACTCATATTCCCTTGAAGTAGGTGAAATTTCCACTTGCACATCAAATGAGGATATATTTTCCGTATGGTATTTCTTTAACAGCATAATATACTTTTATATAAAAGAGGAAAAGAAACTAAAGTAAATAGTATTGAACTCCAGAATGAGGCACACCTTTTCTTTGCAGTTTTTTTTTTTTTTTTTTGGCTTGGGGCCAGGTTTGAACCTGCCACCTGTGGTATATGAGGCCGGCACCCTACTCCTTTGAGCCACAGGCGCCACCTAAGGCACACTTTTTCCTACAACATGACTCAAGGGTAAAAAACCAAATAAATGTGATTTCTTAATGGAGCTGGATCTGACTGAATTGTGTTGCAGACTTCAATAGACTTCATTAAAATAAGTTGGATTTTCCCCTCACTGGAACTTGAATCTAAGAACCGGTTGCCAGAGATGCCTTTGTTTCATTACTGACACTTTTGCCATCTTGGATTGCTGGAGATTGCTTATGATTTTCTTACCCTGCTGCTGCCTACTCTGTGGGCCCCAAGGAGTTCTCTTAGGTCTGCACTTCATTTTCTTCATGTCTAGTCTTGTTAAGTCCTAAAGTTCTGCCCATCCCTGGACCTCCTCAGAGCAGCAGCCCTAGCTGCTGTGACAATCCAGTATGCCATGGAAGGGTTTCTTTCAGCTCTCTAGTAATGAAATTTCAGAGTGGGAGGAAAAGGCTCAAAGCTTGTCTGCCTCACTTTTAGCATTAATCCCAGAGTGTATCTAATGGATTTTTCTTAGCTCTGGTCTCCTTGAAGATTGTGGATGCCTTGAACTGCTAGAAACTCCATGAGCAGGATCTCTGGATGCTCTTTCCCATCTGTCTTCCTCTGGTTTCACTTTTCACATGCCTTTCCTGAGCATAGCAAACCTGCTCATCACTGTTACAATCTGTCATCCTTGGCCACATGAGGTTATTCATATTTCATTAGAAGATAGGCTCCTATCTCCCTCCCTATCTATGGATGATTCTTCTTTTTGCAATTTCAACAGTAGTGAGAACAACTTAATTTATTTCTCTCTGGAGAAAGACTTCTCATGTCTTTGGAATTTAGTTGAATGGGCATTATTTGAGAATCATTCTGTATTTATTCAGCCCAAGAGTTTGTGGTTCCTTGTGAGCTGTGACACCATGTCACTCTACTGAGGGCAACAAAGTGATTCTGTCTTTAAAAAAAATGTTATTTCACAGAAAAAGTCTCAGCAAGTTTTTAAAAAATAAAAATCATATCAAATGTCTCCTCAGAATGTCATAGTTAAAATGTGGTATCAATAACAAGAGAAACATTGGAAACTATAAATCTGCAAAACATAAACAACACACTTCTGAACAACTGATTAAAGGACAAGATTAAGATATAAGTCAAAAAATGTCTTGAAAGAAAGGAAAATGGAAATTCATTATACACAAACCTGTGAGATACAGTAAAAACAATGATAAAAGGTAGGTTTATATCAATAAACACCTTCACTAAAGAGTAGAAATATTACAAATAAGCAATGTAATGATGCACCCTAAGTAATTAGAAAAGAAAAACAGAAGTAAAGAAACATTTAAGATTAAAACAGAACTAACAAAACAGAAACTGTAAAAGCAATACAAAGTATAATTAAACAAAAACTTGTTTCTTTGAAAAAGTAAACACAATTGATAAACTAGCTAGACTAACAAATGAAAAATAAATTCAGAAATGAAAAATATAACTTTAGAACTGATAGTAATGAAAAACTATCATAGTTCATGAGACACACATTATTAACAACTCTATGCTAAAAAATTGAAAAACCTATGGAAATGCATGAATTCCTGGTCACATACAAGCCACCACAATGAAACTAGGAAAAAACAGAAAATCCAAAGAGATCCATAATGAATAATGAGATTGAATCAGTAATAGAAAATCTTCTCCAAAAGAAAAGACCTGGACAAGATGGCTTTAGTGCTGAATTCTATCAAGATTATAAAAAAAGAACAAATACCAATTTTTTCTCAAACTATTCCAAAAACATTGATGAACAAGGAATTTTCCCCAACTAATTTTATGACATTAGCGTTGCCCTGATACCAAAACTAGACAAAGACACAGCAAAAAAAAGTTAATTATAGGCCAGTATCTCCGGTGAACATAAATGCAAAAATCCTTAATGAAATAATAACAATATCCAACAAAAAATAAAAATATAATGCACCACAATCAAATAGAATTTATTTTAGGGATGCAGGGATAGTTCAACATGCACAAACCAATAACTTTGATATATTAAATCAATATCATTAATGACATAAATCATATGATCTTGTTGATAGATATAGAATAACATTTGATAAAATTCAGCACCCCCCTTTATAATAAAAACTCGTAATAAATGAGGCATAGAGGAACATACATTAACATAATAAAGGTTATATATGACAAACCCACAACTCACATCATACAGAAAAGAAAAAAGCTGAAAGCCTTTTCCTCTAAGTACTGGAACAAGATGAAGTGTCCATTTTCACCATCCTGATTCAACATACTACTGGAAGGCCCAGCCAGACCAATCAGGCAAGAGAAAGAAATAAAAGAAACACAATTTGTAAAAGAGTAAGTAGAATTGTCCTCTGAGCAGATAGCATCATCTTATACATAGGTAAACCCAAAGTATCCACCCAAAATCTCTTAACTTATAAATGAATCCAGTAAATTTGGAGAGTCGCAATAAACATGCAAATGTCATTTATTTTTCTATGTAACAACAATAAAGTGGCTGAAAAAATTGGAAAAGTAATTCTATTTACAATAGCTTCAAAAATTATATAAGTATAAACCAAGGAGATAATAGATTTCTACAACAAAAAACAACAAAATACTAATGAAAGAAAATGAAGAGGACAGAAGCAAATAAAGACATTTTATGCTCATGGATCCAAACAGTTAATATTGCTAAAAGGACTATAATACCCTAAGCAATCTTTAGATTAAATGCAATCCTTATCAAAAGACCAAGGACATTTTTTCACAGAACAATAATATATAGCTTCAAATAGCTAGGAACATAGTAAATACACACAAGCAGAGAAATGATAAATGTTTGAGATTTACTAATTACCCTGATCACGTTACCATACATTTTATATATCAAAATATGACTCTATATGCTATAAGTATGTGCAATCATATGTTAGTTAAAAAATAAAATAGAAAAAAATTCTTAAAATGTGTATAGAACCTAAAACGACCCAGAATAGCTATAGCAATCATGAGCAAAAAGAACAAAGCTGGAAGCATCTCAGTACCTGACTTCAAAATATCCTAGAAAGCTACATTAAATCAAATAACATGATACTAACATAAAAACATACACATGGATTCATGGAACAACATAAAGAACACAGAAATAAATTCATGTGTTTATAGCCAATTGACTTTGGAAAAAGTCACCAAGAAGATCCCCTGGGGAAAGACATACTCTCCAACAAATGGTGCTGGGAAAATTGAATATGTATTTATAAAGTTATGGAACTAGGACTCTGTCTCTCACCACACACAAACACAAACTCAAGGGGATCAAAGAGTTAAATTTAAGACCTGAAACTCTAAAACTACTAGAAGAAAACATAACGGGAAACACTTCAGGATGTTAGTATAAGCAAAGATTTTGTAGCTAAGACTTCAAAAGCACAGACAATAAAAATAAAAATATACAAATGGGAACTTCAAACATTCCCGCACAAAAAAAGATACCATCAACGGAATGGAGAGACAATCTGCATAATGGATAAATAAGTTGCTAACAATCCATCTGCTAAAGGACTAATATCCATTATATATAAGAAATTCAAACAGCTTAATACAAGTTGTATTAAACAGTAGGTAAAGAATCTGAGTAGATATTTTTCAACAGAAAACACAGAAATTGTGAATAGGTGTATGGAAAAGTGTTCAGCATCACAAGTCATCAGGGAGATGCAAATCAAAACCAACAGGGGATATCATCTCACTCCAGTGGGAATGGTTTTTATCAAAGAGACAAAAAATAAATAAATGATGATGAGGATATGGAGCAAAGGGAACTTTTATACACTTTTGGTGAGAATAGAAATTGGTACAGACATTATGGAAAACACTATGGAGGTTTCTCAAAAAGTAAAAATAGCATTACCCTACAATCGACCAATTCCACTTCTGAGTATTTATACAATGGAAAAGAAATATATATATCAAAGTGATACCTTCAACCCCTGTTTATTTTAGCACTATTTTCAGTAGTGAAGATACGGAATTGACCTAAGTGTCCATCAAATGGAATAAAGAAAATGTGCCTGTGTGTAATAGGATACTATTTGTCTATAAAGATGAAATCCTGTTATTGCAGCAACATGGGTGGAACTGGAGTTCATTATGTTAAGTGAAATAAGCCAGCTGTAGAAAGACAAATACCACCCATTATCTCTATGATATGGAAGCAAAAACTTGTGTCTCATGGAGGTACAGAATAGAATAGATGCCAGAAACTGGGAAAGTTGTGCAGATGGGAATTGGGATGAAGAGAGCTTGCTTACTGGATACAAACATACTTAGAGGAATAAGTTCTAATGTTCCGTTGCAGAGTACGGAGTTAACAATACTTTATTATATATTTGAAAATATTAATATCTAGAAGATTTATAATGTTCCCAACCCAAAGAAATAGCAAATGTTTGAGATGGTTGATATTCTAAATGCCATGATTTGATCATGACATGTTGTGTTTATGTATTAAATTATCACATGCACCCCATAAATTTGCATAGTTATTATGTATCAATAAAAACTAAAATTATGCAAAATATGTATAAGGTTACAGACAACTCAATAGCAAAAATCTAAATAACACAATTAGGAAATGATCAAAAGATCTGAATGGACATTTTATTTGTTGCTGGTGGACTGGATAGGAACATAAATTTGGGGGTATGTTCTCACATTTAAAATTCTTCTTGAATTATCTTAGTAATGGTAATGTATCAGATATCATATCTTTGCTTCTTCCTTCCAGAGCTTTATTTTTTTATTCTTATGTTTGATAAGTGCTATAAATAAATATGAGATAGAAATGATGATTTTCATCACTCTAGCCTGGTTCCTATTTAAAGAAAATGCATCAAATATTTCACAATATTGTATTTATTACATGCCTTTGATAGACCATTATTTGTGTTAAGAGACTTTCAACTCTCATTCTATATAATATTTATCAATATGTTTGCCTCCAATGGCATTTATTTCTTAACTTTTATAATACATTAAAGTCCCATAAGAAACTTAAGCTATTATTTTGAAGTAATATCTCCAGAACATCAGAATGCCTGGTCATAATATATGCATAGCTGTTCAATAGGTATCTGTAGGTGAATTCATTTTTCCAATGTTTCTTTTTCTATTAAGATGTTCACATTTTTCTTCTGTTAATATGGTGAATTGCTTTATGAGGCATTCTAGCAATAAATCTTCCTTACACTTTTGGAACTAAATTTATTTCATAATGATATGTTACATTATATATATATTATATATATATATATATATATATATATATAACTGAATTTAATTAGTTAATATATGCTTGAGATATTTTGTGTCTTTGTTCAAAAACGATATGTATCTTGACTTTTGAATATTATCCTTATGTAGTTTGGTATAAAATAATTCTAGTCTCACAATATAGGTGAAACTATTTCACCCATTTTCATTCTGTGAAAGAATTTATATATGACATAATTACACATATTTATTATGAGAGATTGAACAAATATTTGCACATGGTGTGTCCTATGAATCAACATTTAATTACTAATTACGATTCTGTTTATGTAATAATCTTAGGGCTATTCATGTTTTATACTTCTTCTTGTGTCATTTTATTAAGCTATGTTTCTAGAAAATTGCCCCTTTGGCCTTTTCAAATTTATTTAAATGAAGACCATTATCCACTCTTATGTTTAAAATATAATTGCAGTACACATTTATGGTCTCTTTTAAAATTTCTAGTGTTATTTTCTTATTTTGATTTTTGTCTTTATGAATCCTATGATTATTTGTTCTTTAGTCAGAAGAGCTTTAACCATAATTCCTAGAACCTCTAATTGGTAGAAAATTTGCCTGTATCTTGTTCTCCTAGGAAAATAGAAAAATGTAAAAATGTCAATAACATAAATAAGACGATGTTAAATTGAACTACGGGCTTTCTTTCTGTAAAAAATAGAATAACATCTTTACTTCAAAGGAGTCTTACTCCTCTAGAAAAAATACAAAATAAACAAAAGCTACTTGTCAGGGAGTGAGGCAAATGCCTGAGCTGTTTGAGATTGTTGTGATAAGTCTTTTGTATGTTCCTTTCAGAAACTCGCTACCAAAGCAAGGCACAGTTAAATTTTTGGAGAACAGTAGCTTGTTTAGTACATATTGATGTTATTCCCATGGTGACTTAAAGTTAAAGGATGGTTGCCCATCCTCTCATCCCAGGGACAGATAATCAAGGTTCTGTACCTCTGAATCTTTAGGTTTGTAATAAAGCTCTGTTATTTATCAGGATGGTTCAGTACAATTTTGCCTGAAAATGAGCATGTGCTCTGGTAAGGAACCACTTTATATTCTGCCCCATGCTTCCCTTTCTTCCAATACAGTTTCACAGCCAGAACCCTGATTCAATTCTCAGACCTCAGGCCCTGTCTATAAACATGGTCTTGTTTATTCATTGAACACGTATCTATTGATTACCTCCCCTGCAGGCATTGTGCTTGCTCCTGTGACTATGAAACTGAAAATAGAATAATTAGTCACCCCCTCTACGCTCTTAATGTCTACCTGGTCAACTTGTCTTAGGATTCCTGTGTTCTTATCTGCATATTTAGATTGAAATGAATGTCAAAAATTATGATTTTGACCCTATTATGTCCTTATAGTGAGTCTGTACTATTTCTTTTTCTCCAACTAAATAAAGACAAAATTTTTAAAAGACTGTTCTAAATCATCTTCTAGCCTTGTCTTGTTCTGTGACTCTTCTCAGAAAAGTGTCCTGCCTTTTATGAGTTATGTAGTAAACATACTGATGTTTAGTGTTTTTCTTGTTAAATTCTCAAAGTATTTTGGCGTTTAATTCCATGTAAAAGAAAATCTAACTCAGTCATTTATTTAACAAGCTGTTATTACATACCTGCTAAATGCTACCCACTTGGCCCATGAAAACAGGCACAATACTTGCTGCCACAGATATAGTGAAAGACAGATAATTACAATGATGATAAAAGATAGCAAAGTAAAATGCATGAGGCAATGAGAATTACTACCCAAAAAACTAAAATGTCCGAGGGACAGAATTGTTACTTGAGGAAATGGCATTTAAACTGAAATCGAGTAAGAGTTAGGTGATTACAGTGGAATCTAGCAGTGCAAATAGATAAAGAAATCTCTGTGAATTTTCTTGGATAAGGAATTAACTAAAGTATTGAGCCAAAGGGACTGAAAAGTTCCAATTCAATGTTTTCTCCTTTTAAGTAGACTATTTTTTAGAGCAGTTTTAAGTACATGACAACACTGAATGGAAAGCCAATTGAGTTTTCAATTCAATTCCAAATATGAAGTTTACCACTGTGTGTGGAAATAAACTGGACTTAATATTCCTTGATTATTAAACACCTAAATATTTTTTTTTATTTGTTAAATTCTTAAACA
The DNA here is from genome assembly GCA_963574575.1 of Galagoides demidoff. Lineage (NCBI taxonomy): Eukaryota > Metazoa > Chordata > Mammalia > Primates > Galagidae > Galagoides > Galagoides demidoff. The sequence continues at coordinate 11,699 of CAUYQV010182566.1, forward strand.
CCTATAGATGCAGAGAAATTTAGGCAGAGTAATATGGGCAAGACATATAGGTTTTATTTTCCATATGATGGTGAACCAGTGGAGGGCTGGTAAATGCAAGAATGAGGAAAATGAGCAATTAATTTGTTGGCTATAACCTAAGGCAGGCACAACTCTGCTAGCCTCAAATCCCAGTGGCTTAACCCAGTGAATATGTATTTCTTCCTCAGGTTATATATTCCACTGGGTCAACAGGAGGGCTCTGAGCAGAGTGGTTACACAGGAATCAGAAAGAGCCACTGAAACCAATGTGCATTTCCAGGTGTGCTCCCGTAATTACCATCTCAGAGAGACAGCAGCGCACAACTGGCATCCTGTTAATTCAAACTTCCAACCAGAAGGGATACATCACATCTTCGCATATTGACATACCACACCTAACTTCAAAGAGGCAGGACCCATAGTCTTACTCTTTACCCACAAAGAGGAGGAGATTTGAGAATGTCCCACATGACTATGAAAGTGACCATTAATGTATTCTTTCACAGAAAATAGAAGAATCTATGAATCCATCTGTTAAGCGGTCACATTCCATTATGCTGATTTATTAAGTTAATATGTGCTGGGTCTGTTTGTGGGCTTAGCACTGTGTAATACTATTTGAAAATGAATATGTGTGCCAGGACACACACACACACACACACACACACACACACATAGTGCAATAGGATATTGCTTCTTTTTGTTTGTTTCTAGCTGGATAAGAAAGAAAAGTCAATTGTTTCTTATGAATGAATACACATGTATCATAGTTGTAATTCTAGTGGGACATTTATTATGGCAATTGTTTTTTGTCCCTAGGAATGACCTGCTGAAGCATATTAGGCATTTACTACCTTTGTCTCCAGAGCAAAAGTTACTATCTTACAATGTGGCTCAACTGAGTCTTATTTTACTGCTTTCCAAACAAGAGAATGGGGTAATATTCATAATAATCAAAATAAAATGTCTTCATTATGGTACTACTATACCATTGGTCTGTGGGAATTCTCACTGAGTCTGTCGCTTAAACCCCTGAGGGATGAGAAGATTGATGAGCTTCCCAAACTAATGCTCGTAGGCAGCAATATAGTAGTAGTAATAAAACACAGCCAGCAGGGACTTCATGCACACTTATCTCATTTACTTCCTACAACAAGGCAGTAGTCAGTAATGGGTGGAAACCAAATTTGAACACACCCTTTCTGACTACAAAGCCAAGCTTTTAATCGTATCACTTTTCTTCTTTTCTTGTTTGAAGCAAGATTTGTTATTAGATAAATGACTCAAATCAAATCATTATGGTCACATTCTAAGCTAGATAGGAAGCATTAACCCCCATCCCCCTCCAAAAGACATTTTAGTCACTTAAAACCTGCAAAGATTAATAGACAATAAAAGAAATTTTTTGGTAGGTGTAGACAGTGACTTTGGCTTAGGGACACGTAGTTGATCTTCTTAAGATAGGGGTGGTATGTGTATGTCTGTGTGTGTGTGTGTGTGTGTGTGTGTTTCAATTTTCAGGTCTAATACTTTAATACATAGTAACTTTCCAGAGACATTAACTCATAAAGAGCTAAAACTCATAAAAAGCAAACAATTTTTCTGAAATATAAAAGATACATCAAAATTGAAACCACTCGCAAGTAATGACTATGGAATCAAAGGACATTAGATTTGAAAATGACACTAGACGTCAGAGAAAGAAAAACTGGGTTTCAATGGAAGGGCTGGATTTTGTATGTGAAAGACTAAATTTCCTGGTTGCACAGTTCCCTTATATAAAAATAGCTTAATGTTTCTCCACCAGACGTGAAGAGCCCCAGTGAGCCCCAGTGGGCTACTTACATATTTCTTCAGACAGAATCATGGGACTTTAAATAAGTGTTTCTTGGTCTTAAGTAAAACCGTGAGGTGATGAAAGAATGCAAGCCTTCAGGACCCTGATGCCATACGCTCCTGCTTCGTTATGACTTCAGAAGAAGAATGATTGTGTCTTTCCTGAATCACAAATATGTACTCTTGCCCAAGTATACAAGGAGAACTGACCACTGAGACAAAATGTTTCATCAACACAGATGTGCTTGTAATGAATAAGAAAATACTCAAACCATCTCTGGCTAAATGAAACTGTGGACTTGCAATAGTTGTCTGACACATATCCATCAAAATGTCAAAGCGATATTAGTAGACAGCAGGCATGCAACCTGGAAATAATAAGGCGACTATTAATCTCTTGCACTGCTTGATTCTGCTTTGGGCAAGTGGGACACAGACCATCTATGCACCCAGAAGGAGGAACATCATTTACAAAGAGCAATGTACTGAATTTTTTTGTTTCTGGGGGATCTATTTCTGTTTACCGGAGGAACACACCTTGGTCAGTTTCTCAATCACCTGACACTCACTGAATCTCTTTACCTTGGGATCCTGTAGTGGCAAACACAGGGCCATTGCAATCAATATCCCGAAAATTAAATCTCAGATTTTAAGCTCGTATTTGAGAAAAAAAAAAAAGTCAGGTTCCTACTTCTTTCATAAGCAAGATGAAGAGAAGAGTCAGTGTCTACCTCCCACAGCATCTCTGAGAACTATGTGTGATATATTTAAAGAATACAGAAAGTGGTCAATAAATAGAAGCTATGTCATCATTGTCTTTAGTTAAAACCCATGTTACATGAAACTGGCACACATGAAAATAACACAAAACAAAAAAAAATGTGTTTTGAAACCTTTCTAGAAATGAAAGCGAAAAAAAATAGGAATGCAATTTAAAAAGAAGAGACGTATCTCACTCAGCTATTAGGGTCTACTAGGAGAACCACAGTTGTTTTGCTAAAGTGAACACCTTATAACTCCTGATGCCAGAATCCCCTGCCTGTGATCAAATTAAAGTACAAAAGTTTTCCTTTCATGGTTGCTGAGTCTTCTAGTAATTTCTTAGACAGTAGCTCTATGTTATTGCATTTAGAAAAAAATAAATCATTTTATCATAAGGACATTTGTATTAGATTGTTTATTGCAGCTCAGTTTTACAATTGCCAAGCTGTGGTATATGTATACCATGGAATACTATTCGGCCACTAAAAAGATGGAGACTTTACATCTTTTATATTAACCTGAATGGAGTTGAAACATTTTCTTCTTAGTAAAGCATCACAAGAATGGAGAAGCAAGAATCCAGTGTACTCAATTCTGATGTGAGGACAACTGGTGACCTAGTACACGACGAGGATTGAGGGAAGAGGGGAGAGAAGAAAGGAAAGGAGGGAGGGGTGTCCAGCTGTATGACACACCTCTTAGAGGTGGGACACAATTATAAGAGGGAATTAACCTAATAAATACAATCAGTGTAACCTGGTTGTCTAAACGCTCAATGAATTGCCAATAATAAAAAAAAAAGGCAAAGTTCAATGATGCTGAATCATAGATTACTTCCTTTGATATGGATCAGCTTTGAAGATTTAAGTTCCATATATATTCTACTCGAACATGCTTAAGTCTTTATATTCCCCTTCACAACTGGCTTTTCAAATAGTGTTAAGAGTTCACTTTGGAGGGGTCAGAAGGCAAAGAAAGCAGGCGTTTAAGATCTCACAGGAAGCGAAGTCACAGTTTTTATATCCCAAGTTCTCTGTAACAATGTTCCTTTAATATTTGGAGTTCTCTATCTTTGACCACACATACACAGAAATCATATTATGATGTAGTTTTTGGCAGTTGAATTTTATTATTCAATAAATGCTTGTTTATGCATATATATGCACATAAATGCAATTGGAGATTTAAACTTTAGGTGATCCCCCATGAAAAGAATCCAATTCATATGTTATAAGTAAATAACATTCAGTCAATAAAAATATGTGAATGGTAATGTAAAAATAGAGATGTTTCAAACGTAATGAGAATGGTACTTAAATTTGACAGGGTAGAGATGAAGCAGGAAAACTATTCCAGGCAGAATCACACATAAGAAACACTCAAGACAAGCAAAAATAATAAGGTTTCAAAAATGAAATGGAAGAAGTAAACGTCTGCCAGGTGTTATGTTTTGCATATTTTGTTTCATTTTAGCCTCAAGGTAACTCAGCTGGGTAGACATTATTGTTCTTTTACAGAAGGAGAAAAGGCTCAGGTATTTTCTGAATATTACCCATTTACTCTGCTATAATAAATATTCATCATTAGAGTACACGTATTACTATTTCAAAGTTAGAGGTTTTCATTTGTTTGTATGTTTTCCATTGATACCTAGAGTTCTCATTAGTATTTAATCCAACAACATTTAAAAAACTTGATTTTATTGATATAAAACTCATATTTACTTTGTCCACTTCAATTGTATGATGAAATGAATTTTGGCTGGGTGTGGTGGCTCACACCTGTAATCCCAGCATTTGGGGAGTCAGAAGCTTCGAGGTTGGGAGTTTGAGACCAGCCAGGGCAACAAAGTAAGATAATTTTTCAAAAAATATCCAGGAGTGATGACATGTGCCTATAGTTTTAATATTTGGAGGCTGAGCCCGGAGGATTGCTTAAACCCAGAGTTGAAGTTTGCAGTAAGTTGTGATCTCACCGTTGTACTCCAGCCTGGGTGGCAGAGTAGGACTCTGTCTCAAAAGGAAAAAAATCAGTTTTGACAGAAGTATATGCTTTTAATCTACTTCTGCAATTAAGACACAGGTTTCCCTAACTCCTAAAAGATTTTTCATGCCTATTTACAAACTATCACCACCAGATGGAGAGAACCACTTATCAGCTGTCTGACACTACACGTGATTGTGAGTATTCTAAAAATTTATGAAAATAGGATTAAACAGTATTCTACTTGGTGTTCTTTTTTTCACCTAACATAGTGATAGTGAGATGCACCCATGTTGTGGCATATATCAGTAGTTTGACAATTGGGAGGTGAGGAATTATATTCTATTGTATGGATATACCATATATGGTTTATCCAATCAACTGTAAACTTGGAATGTTTCTCAGGTTAGCTATTATGAATAATGCTGTTAAGAACATCTGCATAAAATCTTTGCATGGAATGTGATTTTTAAATTTTTCTTGAATAAATACCTAGGAGTTTAATGAATTATTCTTAGAATAATATATGTTTAACTTTTAAACAAATGTCCAAAGAGTTTTCAACAGTAATTACATCATTTTACATTCCCTCCAGCACCATATATGACAGTTTCTGCTGCTACATAGTCAGGATAGCCCTTGGCATTATCAGATTTTTAATTGTTAGCCATTCTGTAATGATAGTAATTATATCTCATTGTGGTTTTAATTGATATATCCCTAATGATTGCCTAATAATGGTGATAATCTTTTTTATTTGCTTATTCATCATTCATGTATCTTTTTTGTGAAGTGTCAAATGAAGCATTTTATATGTATATATATTAAATAGAATTGTTATATAGAGTTTAAATAGAGTTGTTCATTTTATTATCAGATCTCTTTATGTGTAATGGATACACATCTTTTTTTCTTTCATTAAATCATAACTGTGTACATTAATGTATTTATGGGGTACGATGTGCTGATTTGATATACAATGTGGATGGAATGCTTACGTCTGACTGATTAACATAACCATCTCCTCGCTTACTTATTGTAGAACATTTATACTATATTCTTAATAGTTCTGAAATTCTTTTGTTTGATATTTATTGTTACTATTTCTCTAAGTCTGCCTTTGAAGTGTCTATTTTCTCTTTTTTTTACCAGTGTCATACAAGAGCAAAGTATTTTAATCTTTAACATATCAGTTATTACTTTTGATGATTATTCCTTTTCATATCATATGAGAAACTTGTCTAATGCTACGTTTTTCTTGTTGAGTTTAATGAATTTTGCTTTTACACTTAGATTTAGGATCTATTTTGTGTTCGGTTTAAACTGTGAGAGGTAGGCAGTCAATAATAAATGGTTTTAGCTGTTTCAACACTTTATCTTTCAGAATTGTGATGGGCTTCCTACTTGTCCTTCTCCCCTCAATGCTGCTCCTTCTAGAATAGAGATAAGAAGATGTTCCAGAGCTATTTGTTGAAAAGGCTTTCCTTTTTCCATCACATTACCTTGGCAGCTTTGTTAAAACTTGATTGACTATATGGATGTGAATCTACTTCTGGATTCTTTATCGACATACTTGTGCCACCTTGTATCAATTACCAAAGCTGTGAATTAATCTTGACAATAAGGTAGCTGAATCCTCTGGTACTTTAACTATTCTGTATTATTTGTATTTCCTCATAGTATGGAAACAACTTACCAATTTAATCATAAAACTTCTGTTGAGATTTGACTAAGGTTACATGTACCTACAGATGAATTTACAGAAAATTTGCATCTTAATAATACTGAGTTCTTTGAGATAAACATACATGCACATTTCCAGAGGTATTACATTTTCTGAGCAATATTTCTAAATTTTTATAAATGGTGGAGATGTCTCATACATCATTTGGTAAAATCATTACTAAGAAAATGTTGTATTTTGCTGTGCCTTCTTAATTAAATTTTTCCTTTAAATACATTGCTTAATTGTTTGTTGCTTGTACATTGATGTTTTAGACACACTGAGTGCAACCGACTGTGACCTGCAGTCAGGAGAAAGCTGAGCAAATAAGAAACTTGTTCTTTTCAAATTTTGACAACCTTCCACAAATAGCCTATTTGCTTCACTCTGTATACCTCACTTTTTTATTATTAAAAACTTAGCTATGGGAGGAAAACATGGTCTCCGTAGTGCTAGTAGCAGAGCTCTTACAATGGTAGTTTTTTTCTTATTATTAGCAAATAGAAACTATTTAAGTAGTGTTTGCAGAAAGGAAAAAAGTATTTAATTTGGTATCAGGAAGCTAAATTCACAAATAATGTCATTACCTATGCACTTAAAAAAAGGAAATCAATTTTATCATGGCTTTAATGGTAAAATGAAAGATATATAAGAAGAAAATAATTAAGTGCAAAAATTATTTAGAAGATCCAACTTCTGCCTTGGAAGGATAAAGTTTGAAATTGCATCATTTGCCCCCTTAAAATAAGGAAAGGCCAGATAATATGAATTTTTGTAATTGTGTCAGAGAGCTGAGACAATGAGGCTGTTAGGTATCCAGAAATGTAAGGCAGGGGAGGTGTCTCCAAGAAGAGAAGGTACATAACTTTGACTCAGTACAGCAGAGCTCATAAAGGAGACACACCTGTATAAGATGATTAAGAAGGATTCGGGTAAGTTAGTTAAGGCATTGCTAAAGCTAAATGCAGTCTAGCTTGAAGGAACTTCTTGGAACTTCAAACATAAATGCCATTCACCAGCTCTTTCCCATGAATCCCCAGTACTCACAAAAGCATTGAGGAACAGGGCAAGAACCTGGAGAAAGCACCTGTGGTGGTAAGTACCTGGAGAAGGAGAGGACCTGCCATAGCAAGAGATATACAAGTCCCAGCCGGACCCTCCTCCTGAACTCTTCTAGGAAAGGAAAGCTTCAAACTGCTTGTGAAGCATTGGGAAACCAGTCACCCAGAGGCACAGGGGAAGTTCAGCTGTGGCTAGGGGAAGGATAAAATGGAAAATTCTCTGTACCTGGAGGAGGAACAGGGAATCATTCTAGATCCAGAACCAGAATCATTCTAGATCCAGAATCTAAATGGTCTCCTGTCCCTAGGAGAAAGATAGACTTTACTCTTCTGTACAAGTCTCACCAAGATGTGAGGCAGCATTTCCAGTGAAAGAGAAGAAAACATGCCCCCCATACCTAGGCGTTCAGGGCATGCTTAGGTCTGGGGCCAGACCAGACTCATTGCTCCTAGTGCCAGGCTAATGAACATGTAGTCAGAATATCCTAATGCTGGAGGAGAGCAAGACAGCGGAGAGACCATCCACCAAGGAGCAGGTGTACAGGGAAGACCAAAGTAGACAGGTCTTGACAGCCCTGCTCTCCGGGGGACAATAATGGAAATGTGCAATGGGGGAACACACTGAAGGTCACTGTCAGCTCCCCAGCATTGCAAAACAAATCTTCTCAAAACTTAGCAACTTTAAACAGTTAACATTTATCATCACGTAGCTTCTGTGGATCAGGAATTCAGGAGTGGCATGACTTTGTAGTTTCAGCTTAGATTCTGACAGGTTTATAATCGAATGTCTTCTGTGACTGTAGCCACCTATGCCATTGAGTAGGACTGGGGGCTGTGATTCCAACACAGATCATTCATGTAGCAGGACTCAGATCCTCAGTTTCTCGCGTCTTTAACCATTTAAAATAATCTGAAAGAATGTAGAAAAGGCTACTACAGTAGGAAGATAACTCTACTACAGTGTATATTAAATATTAAAAAAAACATATTTGTAAATCCTGTTAATAAAAAAAAATGAGAAATCTGAATAGAAGTAGTGGTATTTACAGTGAAACCTTAAGGGATGAATGGGACTGCCTATGCATAGATCTGAATGCTGAGAACTTCAACATGCTTGCTGTAAACAATCAAACAAACAAAAAGACTCAAACACTTGGAAGGAAATACCATGTAAATGAATTGAAAGACCCAACATTGTTGATATTTTCACTGTCCTCAAACTAGTTTATGAATTCAACATAATTCCAATAAAAAATCAGCATATTTTCTTTTTCTCTTTTGAAATCAGCTGGCTGATTCTAGACATTCTATGGAAAAGTAATGGAAATGAAATAGTCAAAATAGTTTTGATAAAGAAAAACAAAGCCAGAAGTCTGACACTACCTTCTTCCAAGATACGATAATCCAGATAGTCAATGCTGGCAAAAATGTAGCTACCTGGATCAAAGGGGGCCCAACAAAGACTCCAGAAGTGGAAACACACATATATGGTTAATGCATTTTGGACAAAGGGGCAAGGCACCTTGAGGAGAAAGAATATTTCTATAACTGATTCTGGAACAATTAAAGGTCCAAATGCAAAAATACTGTCATACCTCAGATACCTAAGCTCACATCTGAAAATATAAAATTACTAGAAGCAATCACTAAAGAAAAATGTTTTTGATCTTGGAGCAGACAAAAAATAGCTAAAATAAAATACCCAAGGCATGGCCCACAAAGGTAAAAAATAATCTTCATAAACTTGACTTCCTTAAAATAAAAAAAACTTTTATTCAAATGTTATTATTGAGAAAATGAAAAGCTACTAATTGGTAAAACAAAAAATTAAAAACAAATACTTAATAAAATATGTGCATCCAAAATATATTTAAAAATTTCAAAAATCACTAATGAGGAAAAGACAACTCAATAAAGGACTGGACCTATTTTTCAATAGTTCACAAATGAAGACAGATAGCACAAAGGAAGACATGGAAAAGGTGCTCAATATAATTGGTCATTAGGCAAATTTGGATTAACACTGCTATGTGATTCACTACATGTCAATTAGAAACAATTTTTTTAAATCTCCATTAAGTCAAAAGCTGGTGAGGATGGAAAGCATACTCTCACATACTGGTAGTGAGAATGACTCTGTAAAACAGTTTAGCAATTTATTTATTTTTTATTTTTTATTGTTTCAGATTCATTGAGGGTACCAAGAATTAGCTTACACTGTTTGCATTTGTTAGGTAAAGCCCGTTTTATAATTGTATCCTGTCCCTAGGAGATGTGCCTTACACTGTAACCCCCATCCCTCTCTCTCTTCCCCTCTCCCCAATCCCTCATTCCCCTCACCTTGAACTGATTGGTGTTTTTCTCTTATGTGGGTATATATTAGATCATCTACTGGCTTTGTATTAGAATTGAATATCTCAGCTCAATCTAACAATTTCTTTAAAAGTTATCACAAAGCTCAGCAATTTTACTCCTAGGTAATTAGACAACGTAAATAAAAGTTGATTTTCATACATGCACACTCATCCAAATTGTATATCAGTGTTTATTGGTGCTTCCTTCATAATTAATCCCAAACCACAATCAACTCAAATGCCTTTCAGTGGACAAAGAGATAAACAACTGAGGTGCATCCATTTAATGAAATGCTCCTCAGTCATAAAAATGAATGAACTACTCACACACACTTCTTGTGTACTGCTGTGTATCATATGTGTATTATGTGGATAGAAGTCAAATAAGCAAAGAGGTACCAGGGAAACCTTGACAGTTGATGAAACATTCTGCATCTTGATTAGTGACTATACAACAGTACGTATTTGTCAAAATTCACAGAACTGTACCTTAAAAAGCTTAAAATTACACTGCAGTAAACCTGAATTAAAACAAAATTTTGAACAGAGCGAACCAGAAAACCATTATGTATTCCAATCTGTTGATACTCCGCATGACCAATCTGTTGATACTCTAAATGACATGTGGGACCATCACTAAGAAGTCCGATGCTTAGATATAGGTAGTTTGAATCAAATGTTGTGATAGAAGTCTGATGTATTGACAACTCAAATGTCAGAAGCAGTGTTGCCATTAGAAATTTGATTTCTGAAATAATGCGCAATTCTTGTCAAGCTTTAAAAAATAAATACAATAGTTCCACATCTCACATGGTAGTTACTTTATGGGAGGCCCACTGTTTGCATATGTATTACTATGGCACATCAGCATTTAGCGGTGATAAACATTACTACATTTTAGCCTCAGAAAAATAATGAGGATCCTGTGGCAATTTAGAGCAGACAATCTCAAGCCAAATTTCTTGAGCTAAAATCCTGGCTATTTAACTTCTCAGCATTGTGTTCTTGGGCAAATAATTAAAATTTCTGTGTGCCTCAGTTTTTTCATCTGGAATGATAATATGAATCTAACTGGGTTTTATCAGGGTTGAACAGCTTATCATTTGTACAAATACCTAGAATAGTGTCTTGCCTATACTGATAGTGTCCATAGACCATATTAAAAGGCAAAAATAACGTTGCTGTGCTAGAAGAACATTCTCTGTGGAGTCTGGCTCTGGGTTAAAACTCTGTGGGTGTTTTTATAACACTCAACTGCAGCGCCTTTACCTGGCTGTCCTCACAGGAGACAGCTGCCCTCAGCACACCAGCGTTGGGGTGCAGCCAGTACCTGGAGGTTATGAAGAGAGCTGCAGCCAGAGTCTCAGGCCTCCTGGCTGATCATGCCCTTTCACTTCTTGTCCTTCTGCCTTCATTACTAAACTGCATCTCTTTACCTGAGGCCCTGGGGAAAAGGTCTTCTGCTGGCAGCTCTGCCCAGGCCTCCTCATGCAGGAGGTGGGGAAAATCTTGAAGACACTTTTCCCTACTCAGACTCAAGACCCATCATAGCATCCAGAAAACTGCCTTATGTATTGGGCTCCTTGAGCAGTGAGTTGGCCTCCATGTCTTTGCTGATCCACCTGATGTTTGACCCTTCACCTGCGTGCCATTCTATGAGGGGAAATGAAATAGAGGAAGTTCATGTTTTCTCAAGTTTTAGACCCTTGCTCATACTATTCCAACAAGTGAGGCTTCCATCTTTCATTTTTGGCTTATTGCTTTAATCCACTGCCCAGCATTTGACAGCTTAGCTTTCTCCCAGCTCAGCTGAAATATTGAAATTCTCTTGGTTATAATTATTGTAATTACTATTATTACTATATACAATTATAAACAGGTTTTTGTTGTTGTTGTGAAAGGGTATTGCTGGCCAGATGTTTGAATTTGAATGTCCCACAGAACCCTGAAAGTATCATTGCTCTACTGGAGTGCAATGCAGTACATAAACATTTGTGGACTATTCCCACCAAATGCTATGAACACTTAGAATCACAGTGACTATTAAAAACACTTGACCTGACTTGAAAAATGTATCCAGGGGGAAGAGGGCTCACTTTTGAGAACTAGCATGCTATGCTATTAACTCTTCTCAAAAGAGTCAATGATTCTTTTTTTTTTTCAATTTTTTTTTCTCTCAACAATTTTTTTATTAAATCATAACTCTGATTCTTGCTAGGTCCCTCCAGGGAAAATGGTGAAGGAACACTGTGGCAACATCTCATCTTTCTGCACTAGTTAATTAGTTAACTAACCTCTTGAAGAGAACTCCACATTTATACATTGCTATTGTTATTTTTCTAGAAACTGGAAAGTCTGGTACTTAAAAACCTCTTGGTCCTTGAATAAATAATGCCAATTATTGACATTCAATAGCATTCAAATCTCCTTTAAACATTACTTAGAATGTCAAGTATACACCTATTCACATATTCACTTTCTAAAAACATATAGTTGAATATATTTCACACAGGATAAGTACCTAAGAACAAGGGAAATGGTTGGAATGAGTCTAACAAGAAGTCCACTTGGAAATCCAAACAGAAATGAGATTGTCATATAATTTCTTAAGTACTTTACTTTGAATGATATGTTTCTAAATAATGAAAGAAAACTACTCTAAGAGTATGATCAAGTGAGTTATGGTGGGACTTAAGGAATATAGGTAATACGCAGTGTCAAAAGGCCAAAGAGAGAATGGCAGAAAGGGGTAACTTTCCTGGAGCGGAAACTTTGGATAAGCAAAAGAGGGTTTCACCAGGTTGAAAGGCAGTAAAAAAGAAAGAGGAAGATTATCAGAGGTCATGAATTAAGTACAATATTTCCATAGTGAGCTCTTTGGAACACTTTTCTGAAGGTTAATTTGTGTAACAAAAAAAGAGAGAATGGAAAATTAAGTGTAGAATCACTAGCAGTATGTCCACTCTCAGAAGCATTTCAACACATTTTTTTTAAAAGGCTCTGAGAAATTCAAGTAATAAAATTTTGTTTAATCTTTGTGAGCCATTAAAATTACCCGTATGTACTTTTATACTTATGGTACATGCTTAATTAGTGCCGCTGAGAATGCTCCCCACGGTACAATAATTTTAGGGCAATGAGAGATAATAAAACATGATGGAGGCAAGAACTACTGTAGAAGGAAAAATAACCTGGCTGATTGACTGATTGGATGCCGGAAATAAAAATGGGAGCACAAGACATCGTGAATATGTGATCCCTAAATGAAATGACTAAGGAAATCTTGCCATTGATCGTGTTGTGAATGGCTCTCAGAAGTAGAAGGTGTCATTTGGAGAAAGACCTTTCTACAAGTTTAAAACCAAGTTGTAATTGTCTATGTAATTCTTTGATACAAGTTCCCTTCCCCGAGTGTGGAGTGAACTTAATCAGTGACTTCTAGTGAATTTTTTTAAAAGCAATTGAATATGAAGAATCCTGGTAGAAACCAACTTATCCATGTGGCCAAGGTTAACATTAATCTTAAGTCCTATTGATATCATGGACTTGCTGATTTAATGCGATGAGAAGAATGTTTCTCCTGTGTGGCATCCTTCAGCAGAAAGCAAAATCCCAGTTTAATTACACGAAAAACAACAAAACAATCCAGAATTATGGGTACTTTCTACAAAATACATGAGCAAGGCTCTTCAAAAGAAAAGGCTGTAAAACCATCAAAGGTCAGAAGAGGCGAAGGAGATATTATCACTAAATTGACTACATGCAAAGTATTATCTTCTATTGGACTCTGGAACAGAAAAGGGACACTAGTTTCAAAATACCAAACTGGTGTTTACAGTCTGCACTTTATTAATGACATTGTCAATGTGAACTTGGTTTTGAGCAATGTAACTGGTAAGATCTTAATACTAGGGAAGGTAGAGTGGATGCATATTTGGGACCTCTCTATACTATATTACAACCTTTCTGAAAATCTAAAGTTATTTCAAAATTCAGAGTTTAATAATGATAAGTAAATACTGATATAAGTAGGTTATAACTATGAACTATTTGCCACTCTATTTTTGAAGCCCATACTAATATTAATTAATTATTTTAAAATTTAATATGTAGAAGGATATTTACACATTCTCAAATACCTAAAGTACCTCTCTGCAGAATATACTTATTAATTACAAGGGGCAAAATACTAATCTTATATTGGATTGGAGAAGACCTTCTTAATCCGGTGATCAAAGCAACATTATCAGAAATGGGGCACATCAGAATTATCTGCCTTGTGACAGGATGCAAAGAAAATGCCACCTCACTTCTGTAGTATCATTTTTGAATATGCATAATCTAAATCCAATTATTTTTAAAAACCCAGATAAACAGACAAACTTAAATGAAGGGATGCTTTCAATGCCCAAGAAAGCCGGGTAAATTCGGGTAAGGTAAGAGAGCACAGAAGGGGCTACAGCAAAATGTACACTGAATGAATTGACTAAGGAAATTCAAGTTCAGTTGAAGAAAATTGGTGGGTAAAATTAATCTTCTGATACAAGCAATACTAACAATAGCCAGCAGTTACCGTGAACTTACACTGTGCCAGGCAGTGTAAAGGTTCTCGTATGGACTCTGGAAACAGATGCCCATGCTTGAGCCCTGACTCTTCTGCCTGTGAGTGGTGAGACTTTGGTCACATCACTGAACCTCTCTAAGCCTTAGTTTCCTCACATGCAACATGGAGATAATAATAATATCGACCTTCCAGGATTGCTGTGAGGATTCAAAGGGCGACTGCATGGCCAGTATGCAAAATAGTGTGTAGCAAGGGGAACATGCCCCACTCAGATAAATACAACAGCATACAAAGACAATTCCAAAATAACAACTGGAAAAATAACCCTGTAATTATTTACAAATGAGGAAAGTGATGTACAGAAATTTTAAGAAATAGTGCAATGTCACTCTGCTCATTAGTGTCAGGTATATTACTTGGACCTAAATAATTTAGGACCAAGTCTTACTTACTATTGCCTCTACCTGCTACCACTGTCATTGATAAGTATTAAAACCTATTACCGTAGAACCTCTGCAAGTTAACTTTCCAAGAGACTATAACACACTGCTCAACATATGCAGGTGGTCAACACAAGGAGCTCGGCCTACTGTACTGATACATACACGTGGTGCATGTCCGGTCTATGAAAATTAGGTTTACTTAAGGAGGTGGTCAGTGCAGGGAGGTGGTCAGCTATGGAGTTTCTATTGTATATTATATATACAGGGGGTGCCAAGAAATGGATGCACATTTTAATAAAGAAAAATTGTATATTAAAATTATAATACTCAAGTCACATTGGAGTTCTGCAATTACCAGAGATACTGAAATGTCACTTGTATTCACCTTTTGCTATTGGCATGTATTAAGTATTACATTTTTAATACAGATTATGTTTCATTTCTTAAAATGTGTATCCAATGTCCACAAAGAGGAGTAGGTTATACATTGTATTTCTCTCTCTTTTTTTTTTATTAGCAAGAAAGGAAAAGTTTATTTTAACAGTTTAGATAGCAAACCAGGCCCCATCCTAGCGACCGCATGCATCGTGGAGAACACAGTGCTGGATTTTACACAAAACTTTTGAGGGGTATCAGCTTCTTCTAGGAAGTTCCCAGATTCTTGATCAACTTTGTTTCTCATGACATGTTTCCGTAATAATCGGTATCAACCTGTCCACATCAGAAAGTCCCAGGGACTTTTTGGGACACAAGTAATCCTTAAAACAACCCACCTGCAAGATGTTGATTAGTGATTAGCCCCATTCCCATAATAATTCAGGCGACCCTGACTCAAGCCAGTTCAAAATAGCCTAATTGTATCCACTATCCATTGACCCTGCTCATGTCTAACTACTTACCTGATTCACCATTGTTAACATATTCCCACATTCAATTATTTTTAATTCTCTGATTCACTGGTTACTGACAAAATGCTTCCTCTTGGCATTTTTCTGGAATGGAATGAATGAGTGCTATAGAATCCATCCACTCTACAGGTGCTTCTAGATACTGGTGCTGTGAGGTCTTTTGAGGCTATGTGGGCATGATCTACTTTTAAATGTGAATGTTATACAGGTGAAAGTTAGTCATTAAGGAATTTATCCTTCATCCATTTTCCTTGAATGCCCAATTGAAGACCAATATATTGGTGCTTTGATTTCAAAACTCTAACTCATTCTGGGAGTTTAGCCAGTCTAGCAAATAGTCAGAAGTTGATATTCCTGGGAACAAATTCAATTTTTGTTTAGAATTATGAAAGTGAAGCATATTTAGTGTATAAAAAATGAACTGTAGTTAATTGAGTTGGCCACAACTAAAAGTAAAATCATCCATAACATCATCGTCTCAGAAATGATAGCTCATCATTTCTTGGGATAGAGTTTTCCAGATTTTCTCTTGATGTTGGTTTTCTCTTTTGTCTAAATGTACATACAAATGCCTATTTTATAAAAGTGGGCTCACAGAGTACATAATGTTTTAAAAGGTATTTTTTCACTAAAAATTCAGCCATTTACATTATAACATTTAATATTCATCTTGTACACCTTTTGACGGCTGGTAGGATAGAAAGAAAATCAATCAGAAGTCTTACATACACTAAGGATATGCACTGCCTATTTCTAGATCCTCAAAACATGGTAGAGATGCCTCCCAAGTGTTTACTTCTTTGTATTATATGGTTCTGGAGCTCTTTCAATAGTAAGCATTGATTGAGCTGTGTTCTGTTTAGTTATGTCTAATGCGCCTCTTCCTATTGCAAAAAAAAAAAAAAATGTGTGTGTGTGGGTGTTCGGACATTAACCTTTGCAGATACTTATAACTACTTGTCCTTGTTTGGCTTTATTCTCTCACCAATGTCAGCTGTACTAGTGAAAGCTATTTAATTTATCTTTATTCAGCAGTGTGTAAAATCCAGCCCTAGTCCCCATAATTCACCAGTGAGATCAGGTCACTACTGAGTTCAAACTAGGAAGAAACTAAATGGTTTAGCAAAGTGAGGGGACTTGGGTGCATTCCTACAAGACAGATAAACCAGAGTCATTAAAGCAACAGAAGGAACATTATGAAATATGATCCTTCCCTGCCCAGGAGTGGAGGCAATAGGTTCTGATATGTACTTCTTTCTAGCTTCTATGATTTATGTAATTCATCTCCCTTTATTGTCAGGGAGTTTATGGGTGTTTCCATCCTGTGTCTGGTGTTCTCTGTTGTACACAGTGATACCGTCCTTGTTGCTCTTATTAACTTTTTGTTCAAATTTTAAATCATACAGGGTAATATACACTTAGGCGTTAAAGTGTAAAAACAATTCTGCATGTTAAATAGATGAAAAAGTCAAATAAGACATTATATGTATATGTACATTCTCATGTAATTGTATAGATGTAGACTTGGAATTTATGTAGCAACTAAAGTAATATCACATATTTCTCATTTTCTTCTCTTAATGATGCTTTGAAAAGAGATTTCCTTCCTCACAAAATGTGTGAGTTCTGCTAGAGCCTGGTTAATATACAATGTATCTCTTTTATTCCATTTTTATAAAGAGAAATGTTTCTCTTCAATGATATATGAATTTAGACCTAATACAATGCTTAACTATATTCACTTGTCATAAATCTAGAATAACATGAAAAATCCGTGAATCTGCCTTTTAGTTTGTTTTCTCCAAACAAGCACTTTGCCACTAAGTTGGTATAATTCCTTGGGTTTCTAACTTATCTCCTCTTTTAAAATGTCCCAGATAGATGAAAAGCAGCCCAGTGCCTAGGAGTTGCTCAACAAACAGGTGCTAGAGATGAATCAAGAAGTTTCTAGAGTCTCAGAAGATCTTTTCCTTCTTTGAACTTTTCCCTGGAATATATAGTCCCTGTGCTACTTGTTTAGCAAGTACAGTTCTGTATAAAGACAGAATCCCAGATTCAAAGGTTTTCAATTTGAAGTAATATGGATATAGCTGAGATAAAAACTTAGGGACATAGAGAATCTGAGTGAGATCCCTCAAGATTCCCAGTTTCTCAGGAGCAGGGTTGGGACTTGAAAATTTAATTACTATTATTCCATATGTCTATTTGGTCTTATTTTGTCAACTAGATTTCTATCTCATTAAGTCAAGGGTATTTTTATTTATTTTTGTCCCCATCACTAATTTTCACTAATTGGCTGTGTGTTCCATACCTACTTATGGCATAGGCTCTTCTAAAATAGTACCTCAATGGTTGATACACAAAGAGGTGAATTTTGGACCCAGTAATAGAAGGACATTTTCAAAATAATACAAATGATAAGACATAATAGAAATAGAAGTAAAAACCTCCTCTCCCAAAGAAACCTCCCTTTTCTGAAGGTTTTTCATCTTAGGAAATGTCATGACCACCATCAACCTTTTTGCTCAAGCCAGAGACTGGGGTGTAACATTCAAAGGTAATTTAAACATGGGGATTCTGGGGTGTTGGCAATGTTTTATTTCCTAGATGACTGTTACATTGCCATATTCACTGGAATAACTCATGGATTTGTGAATTAGGTTTATTTTCTTTTCTGGATATGTCTTGTACTTAAATATGAATTGTTCTGAATACATTTTTTCCCCTGAAAACTATATTCTGATATCCTGACCCATAGCCCATATTCAGTTTTATTTGACTCAGGGAGATTTTACTAAACACTGGGAAGCTGCTCTATGTTCTTAGAATCACTCCATTCATAGGTACCCAGAAAATCAGTGAGGAATAATTAAAAGAATTAATTCAGAATTCACAGACTTGATTTGCGAGCTGGCTTTGACACATGCAATGAGACCTTGGCTAAATTATTTCATTCTCCTGACCTTATAGTATTTGTAGCTACATAAAAGGTTATCTTTAAATAAATATCTTGATATTTTAAGCGTAAAGTGTTTATAGGGAGGGGGAAAGGTGATGCTACTTTTATTGTAAAAAATTCTTAAGAATAAAATTCCAAGAAAATAGACATTATGTACACTATTACAGTGTTTGCTCAGATAATGTTCTTGAGAAGTCACCCATCTTACTATTTTAATTGCAAGTGTCACTTTGAAAGGCAGCTATAGACAAATTATATTTTGTAGATTTATAAACAACTAGCAAAATTGCCAAATTGTTGTAGCCTTTTGAAAACTGTAGGTGTGACCTTCTTTTTATTCTTAAAATAGAAATTCTGAAAAATGAGAGGTCATGCCTCTTCAGTAAATTCCTACAAACATTTTCCATTATTTATGTAATTAGACTTACATTACCCTTTGTAAGTTTGCAAAATGATAGTATATCAGTTTTATTTAATGCAGTTCTCCCTTCTCTATTTTTTGGCACATTGTAATGGACTTATTTTTAAGGCAAAAAGACTACTTAAAATGGAAAACTGTTACTGTAGAGCAGATACCTTTGAAAGTGTATGTTGTATCTCTAAAATTAACAAATAGTTCATAACATAGTTTCCCCAAAGTCTTTCAACTTTTCAAGTGAAATATTGGGGTCTTACATTCACACTTTCATATTGTGATGCCAGAAATGTGAATTTATGATATTATTGGCAATAGATTAAAAAATGAATTAGAGAAAACTCTGTGATGTTAAAGAATATGCTACTATTCTACTATATATGTATATATATACATTTATATATATGTAAAATCTATTCTAATAAATATAGGTGTATTAGAATATTGGGTTGATTGACAGAGATCTAGGGCTAGAATAAATGTTCCATAGCAGGAGTCAATGTAGCATATACTAAATAGTATAAAAACATATTTTGAGCATAACCATGCTATTTATTTACTTTTTGTCTTTGGATGATTTCAAATAACAACTGTAAAGTTAGGTTGCTGCAACAGAGACTGTATGACCCACAAAGCCAAAATTATTCACTATCTGGTCCTTTATGGAAAAAAGTTTGTCAACCTGTGATTTATATTAGTGGTTCTCAAAGCATGAACTCCAGACCAGTAGCATCATTATAAGCTAGAAACTTGCAAGAAGTATAAATTCTTATGTTCTGCCCCAAACATACTTAATCTCTATCTCTGGGGAAAGCGGCCCAGTAGTTTGTACTTTAACAATCTCTCCAGTGAATACTGATGGATGGCAATGTTTAAGAATAACTACTCCACAGTAAAATACTCATTTAAGGAAAGGGCAAGATAGCCAGAACAGATAGGTCTGTAACCCTTGTTTCATGACTCTGAGCAACCACACACAGTCATATTTGCTAAGTCAGGAATTATTAATGGATGAAAAACTAGATTGCAATTGAAGGCTAATATATGACACAAATCTAGCCATTCTTCACCCTCCAAGTGCTCCTAACCTACTTCAAGCTAATGTTGTCTCTATCCCAGGCCATTGCATAAACCACCCGATTGATCTTTTCTCCTCATACTTTTCTCTAAATAAAGGTCCAGTTACTCTTTTAAAATACAGGTGGAGGCTCGGTGCCTGTGGCTCAATCGGCTAAGGTGCCAGCCACGTACACCTAAGGTGGCGGGTTCGAATCCCCAGCCCGGACCCACCAAAACAACAATGATGGCTGCAAACAAAAAATGGCCAGGCGTTGTGGCGGGTGCCTGTGGTCCCAGCTACTTGGGAGGCTAAGGCAGGAGACTCGATTGAGCCCAGGAGTTGGAAGTTGCTATGAGCGGTGATGCCATGGCATTCTACCCAAGGGGATAGCTTGAGGCTCCGTCTCAAAAAAAATAAAATAAAATAAAATAAAATACAAGTGGAATTAGTCCCAGGGAAGTTAATAATAATTCAAATTGAAAAATGAATTTTTTTCCCCTAGAGTTTCTTCCCGCCCAAACCAAGGCTTTGGGCTTTCCATTCATTCTAATACGAATGACTTTTCAAAGATATTTCTCACTACATTAACTTAAGTATGTCTTTCTGACATGCCAAACTTTTTTCACATAACTCTTCCATATCAAAATATTCCCTGCCTGCCTTATCTCAAATGATTTCCACTTTAAATGGGCAAATCATATGGCATGTCACTCATCACAACATATCTGTTAAAAAAAAACAACAAAACCTAATGGTGAAGGCTTTCTACAATATCCAGTGTTGTGATTATGTTCACATCCCTACCATAAAACTAAATAAGATAACACATTACATATTTAAAGCATGGTCAGTGAGTTTTAATAAAAGCTCAAAATTATTACTATTAATATAATTTATTATGTATTATACTATTATATAATATTTACTATTATGACTAGTATAATGATGCTACTGTGACCATTTGATGCCAACCTCAATTTAGCTGAATAGTAGAGGATATAGTGCTGGTTAAAAATCACTTAAATAGAAGTAACAACTTAAATAGAAGTAACAGTAAGATCATATAGATTGGCAAGTCCTCAATACTACCATGTTTCTCCGAAAATAAGACACTGTCTTATATTTATTTTTTCTCAAAAGGACACACTAGGGCTTATTTTCAGGAGATGTCTTCCTCTCCATGTGGAAACGCATGGCGTGGCTATGCAGATACACTGCATACCCAGGCCCATCACTAGGTCTTATTATCGGGGTAGGGCTTATATTTAACAAAATGCTGCTAGGGGTTATTTTTTGGGCAGGTCTTATTTTCAGAGAAACTCGGTATATTTAAAATGGCCCACTTATTTAAAAATGAGAAAATGCCCTTTCACTTCACTGACATATTTTAGGTGAATCATTTTAGATGTATAATAGATGGAAATAATTTCTTCTATATTCTTGGTTATATCCTTTCCTATAAAATATTTGGATTTTCTCAATATTTCTGTGTTGCAACAACACTCTCACCACTCCAAAGTCATATTTACCATTATAATTTATGATCATTCTTCCCTCATTATTATCAACTGTGTTAAGGAATTATGGTATAGACTCAATTTTATAAGAGTATACTTAGTACTCTATGATAAAACACTTCTATGATATCATCCTTCGAGTGTCTCAAGCTTGAACAAATAATGTTTTAATGCACTAATTCTCCTATTCTTAGAAATATTCAGTACATCTCTTACAGAAAAACAAAATAAATTTGGTTAGTTTGCTGTCCCTCTTCTCTGATACTGTGAAAATAGCAGTTTTATGCTACATTTAGGTGCTTATTATATAATTTAACTATTTTCATATTACTCTTGGGAAAGGAAAATATCATAGGTTATAAGTGGCATTTTGTATCCTGTTAATGCACTTATCTTAAAAATTTATGTGTAACCTACCAAATTACAGAAATGACTTTGTAAGCTTAAAAACAAATCTGATCTTGAGAATAACATTTCTGAAAGATAGGTTTTTATTAGTCCTTTGAAAGAGTCTGTCTGCTTTCAAAGAGTAACTCAGGAACTGATTTGGAAACGGAAGTCAGGATTATTATTTTAATTTTATGTTGAATTCTATGTTTCTGGTTGTCCTTAGTTTTGTACTCTGACACTCTCATGCTTATCATTAATAAGCAGGAGTATCAAGAAAGACATATGTGCATATTACAATGAGGTCAGAAATACAGAAATAGTGGATGATAGCTTTAAGGGACATTAAAGAGTTAAAAAGCATAATGATGTTATAGAAGAATTTGTTCTTCATCAAAGATCCTTGAGCCAGTATAATCATCAAGATCCTTGAGCCAGTAGTAGTATATAAATCCAACAAGCAAAATACTTTCTTATCACTAAAAGTCACCCAGAGAAAATTGTGCTGTCATCATAACAACAAACATTTACTGATTTCTTAGTTTATTTTGTTTAGCACTTTTCCTATATTATCTCATGTAATCCTTACAATAGACATATAAAGGAAGAGCACTGTCCCCATTCAACAAGTGCTAAGGTTTGACTAGAAAGGTAAAATGACTTGCCTTAGAGGCCAGAGGGGGTGGCTCACACCTATAATCCCAGCATTCTGGGAAGAGAGGCAAGAGGATCTCTTGAGCTCAGGAATTCAAGAACAGGCTGAGCAAGAGTGAGACCTCACCTCTACCAAAAATGGAACGATTATCCAGGCATCATGGTGGGAGCCTGTAATTTTAGCTACTCAGGAAACTGAGGCAAGACAATTGTCTGAACTCAGCCGTTTGAGGCAGCTCTGAACTAGGCTGAGGCCAAGGCTAGAGCCTGGGCAACAGAGAGAAACTCTGTCTAAAAAAAGAAAAGAAAAAATGCCTCAGACTTCATTCTTACTAATTGGAGAAACAAAAGTTAAAACCCAGGTCTGTCTGACTTTAAGCTGCTTTTCCATAGCTATAAAGTGATATTATCTTTCAAATAATCTCAGATGTCTTTAATGAGGAAGAAACAAAAATCATGAAAAACTAGCTTAGCTCTTTATTGAACTTCACCAATTTGCCTCCAGTGATCATGGTGTTGGGAATTCTGAAAACATCATTCAAGGATGATTCTTGTTTCATAAATGGTGCAAAATATACCCAACCAGAGGAAAAAATAGCTATAAGAAAAGAAGATAAATAGCACATTGAGACAGCACCTATACAGATAAAATGCAAAGATTTTAAAAAAGTATCTTTATTTGACTAATACATGTATAAAGGGACAAAAAGAAATCTATAGTCTCATTTCATTTCAAAGACATTTTATTTAAACTGACACCAGTACTGCTTTTCACATCCTGGTATGTAGACAGAATAATCAAATGCAATGACTCAGTTCTCAAAAATAACATAAAATATTAGAGGAAAAAATCTGGCAACATAGCAAATAGCTAAGAGTATTTTGAGAACAATCATGGGTAAAGAGAAATAGATAACTTAGTCTTAAAAAGTTTTCCATATAGTGATTGTTTTTGTTCCTCAAGGTGGTCGATAAGGTTAAACATACACTCAGAATGACAGGAGATTCAGATTTTTTTTTAATTAGCAATAATTAACTTCAAATTGACTTCTCCTTCATGCCTAAACTCCTTGGAGCACATGGACAGTGATGTAGGAGGTTTGGGGAGGAGTTTGATTCTACTGGAGTGAAACCTACCATGCTCTGAACCTCCTGGCCTTTCCTGATTAGCTCTGTCAATTCCATCAGTGAAAGAGGGAAACCTAAGTACTTTTTGACTGTTTATATATAAAAAATGAATAAAAACAAATTTTTGGCTCATATAGCATAGAAAATTTAGTTTAAGCTAACACACAACGCAAACTTTAGTGTGCATATAGAGTACCCAAAGACTGGCATAAGAAAGGAAAGATGACCCACACTGGCATGCCAGTTACAAAGTCATAGTTCGTAAAACTCGGGCAAGTGATATTCCTTCTCTAGCTTCACTTTCCTTTTCTGGAAATTGGGGATAAGAATCAATACCGTGATTAAGTTTTTCTTTGAAGATTATATAAATTATAGACACAAAGGGACCCCCACTATGCCAGAAACATAATTCATCTCCTAGATGACTGAGACAAAGGATACACATTCAAATTACTATTTCTCAGAAACACTTCTTGAAGTATTAAACTTACCTTGAGAATGACTTTCACTTCACACCCTGAAGATTCATTTCCCCCTGTCTTTGTTTTTCTTCTTTCCTTAGTAATTTCTTTTCTTTTGGAGACAGAAGTTCACTTTGTCACCATCTGGGTAGAGTGCTCTGGCATCACAGCTCACAGCAACCTCAAACTCTTGGGCTCAAGTGATTCTCTTATCTCAGCCTCTCAAATAACTGGAACTAGGGTGCCACAATGCCCAGATCCTTTTAGACACAGAATCTTGCTCTTGCTCAAGGTGATCTCGAATCCTTGAGCTCAAGTGCTCTGCTCACCTCGGCCTCGCAGAATGCTGAGATTACAGGCCTCAGTCACCATGCTCAGCTGTTCCTGTTTTCTTACTTTACTTCTTATATTTTCTAGTATGTTGATGCAATGTTATGCTGAAATTCATTTCCTCAATTACTTCTTAGACCAGGACTATGAGTATTTTGTCTTTCCTATAAATTCTGTATAATCTTAGGAGGTCTTCAGTTTTAGTGAACTTAGTCCTAGAATTGGGTCCTGATTTGTTCTGAATAAGCCTCACTATACCAATCGTGTTAGACATGTAGTTGAATTATGCACTAGACAGTGAAGAAGGCAGGTGTTCCTTAATGTCCAAACATATAGTAGTATCAGGACGGTTAAACACGGGAAATTGAAATAGGAAGTTAACAAATTCCTAAAGCCCTGCTTCATGTGTGTGTATTTACCAAGACAAGAATAAACTGCCTAGGAAAGAAAGGAAAGAAAAAGATAAGAGAGAAAGAATTAGAAGGGAGAGAGGAAGAGGAGGAGGAGGAGGAGGGAGATAAAGACAAAGGGGAGAAAGGAAGAGAAGCTCTCTCACAAGTGATAGTGCAAAATTGGCAATTGGCGAAACCGTTCAGGAGAAGCCACAGTTGTATTGATCTGTAAGTCACCAGCAGACACAGTTGTTAAATCAATGTTGTTCCTACTCTTTTCTCCACTCCTGCCGAGAGAGATTGGTGGATGGGAAATAGCAACTGCTCTCAGCTTGTTTCAGCCAACAACCAGTACATGCTGCAAGATGAAGCCTGGTGGGAATCTAACAGTGTAACCTTGTGGTCAGCCAGACTGGGTGTGAAGTAACTGCCAGAGGATAAATGAGGGTAGGCAACAACCTCAACATCAACACAGTAGTGGCAGCTTATTCATCTCGAGCTGCATCACAACAGATGCAGCCGTAATTTAATTTGGGGTGGGAAATCTCAGACAGTCACATTCAAATTGGCTGTCAGATTTAAACAGGACTGTGTCAAAAGAGCTTCTGCCTGGCAGTCTGTGCTTGGGAGGGGATTTTATTTATCAAAATCCAGTAGCCAAATTGCATTTCTTTCTGAACTTGTGGATTCTGACAATCTATTGCTTACTCCTTTGCCTGTTTTACTATGGTGAGTACTATAAGTTGGGTTCCTGGAATCTACAAAGCCTTCTCCCCACAAAAGTACATCCTGTGCACTAATAATAAATATATTTTATATTACGTGGCTGCCACAGGCTTTATCCATGATTATTCTATGATATTGGTGGGCCTGTCCTGCGACTGTCCTAGGATACAGGTGAGTAGACAGATTAGGAGCAATGAGATGAGTCACCAGTGATAAGAAGATGTACTTCTAGTCCAGTGATCTTTGAACTGTGCTATACTGCCTTTAAATTCATTTCATTTTTTTCTTAAAGTGACCTTGCCACCCGCCTTGCCACCAGTAGACTTTAATGGTCTAAAGTAATACGTCAGAACAATAATTTATAGAGGAAGCTCTAGGACAGAGTTTCCCATAACTCTCACGCAGCAAGCTTTGATGATAAGCATGAGACAATAAATACTAACATTCTCCTCATTATCAGTCTCTCTCCAAATCGGCAGAAAGCCAGCCCTGGGTGATATTCCACTTAAATTCCTAATGTTTATGTAGAATAATATTTGTAATAAATCTGATCATCATCCTTGGTCAGATAATTCATTGCCTAAAAAATAAAGTTAGAACACCAGTAAATCCTAGGTGGAAAATTATCTCATTAATTCTGAGCCTGAGTCTACATGAGACAAATGCTGGCAAGCTCAACGTTACAGTCCAGACACTCCGGGATCCTCCCAGTGGATGTGGACTTCTCTCCCTTTTCACTTTGTCTCCATCTTTCATCAACCTCAATGATATACAGAGAGACACACATACACACTTGGCACAGAATCGATATTAACAAATAAGGAGAGGCTTATCTAGACTGAAAAGTTGACTATTAAGAAATTGAACTCCTGGAAAGATCTACCTTATTTTACATATATAAGCATTAATTAAATAGTATATAAGCACCCAGAGCCAATTAAACAAGGAGATAGATTTGATGTCCTGATTTGGGTATTCAGGAATTAGTTCTGATACTAAAATTCTGTCCTTGCTTGATGATTACTGGTGCCTAACATTTTTTATTTTTTGGCCGGGGCTGGCGTGCTACCCTTTTGAGCCAGAGGCACCACCCTGGTGCCTAACACATTTAAATGGAGAAGAATCAGATACAAATGTGCTTCACAATTGCATATACTGAATTGACAAATGTTTATTGAACACTTAACAGTGCACGGTGCAAGATGTTATAAAAGCTATACATAAGACATAGTCTTTGATCAGGACCAATTCACAATTTTTTTTTTTGAAGAAAGAAAAGTCACAACCAGTAAATAAAAATGAAAAAACAGAGTATAATCAATGATTAAAACGGAATCTTATGTAAATCCTATATAAAAGAATAGGACATTGCTATTCTGATGAGCTACCATTTTTAAGCAAAGTCCTGGAGCTTTTGGGAAGGTCTTCATGAAGGTAAGATAACTGGGAAAACCAGGAGAGTCAAAACTAATCCTGGGCCTATGGCTGCTACATTTATCCAAAGAAAAGCCCAATAGGGAGCCTGAAATATGGTTTAAATTTGATTAAGAGGAGAAAACATAGCTTTAATTGAACTATGCTTGAGGTTTCTGGTCATTGAGGAGAGCCATGAGTAATTTTACAGAGTTTTAAGAGATAAGAATGTAATCCCATAAAGTGAAACATTGGTGACAAGGGAGAAATATACGTTGATGGAATGAGGTATGGGCAGATGGCAAGGTAAGAAGTAGAACTCCAAGCAGAACAGAGAGGTTGGTGCAGATAACTGGTAGCAAGTTGGAAATAATCCCCTGAAGATAGGCATTTTTTATAAAGACCACATGTAGACTAAGTTTGCTAATTTTAGTCAATCTCTGAATATCTAGCTAACACTGGGAAACTACTACAAAACTTTTCTAGCAGATTTGGAATGAGGAGGCAGGCATCTCGAGTCCCTAAAATATTTATAACCACCAAGGAGGAGAGAATTCCAAGGAGATAAAAAGCCCATGTAATGAAGAAACCAGCAAATTCTGCAGCTTCACCCATTTCCTTGCAACGGGCAGTTCTGAAGAGAATTCTGGATGTATGTTCTTTCCTGCTAGAGGAGTTAGACACAGTGTAAGACAGAAACAGGTATGTGCCTACCAACTGTATAAAAAGATTTCAAATAATTCATGGGTATAATTAATGAAAATGTTCCCACAAACCAAAGTAGGGAGCAAAGTACACGTTAAATCACAGCAGAAAGAACACGCCTTTGAAATTCTAGATATTTAATCTTAGGAGTCAACCTTATTGAATTCCTATAATGTTCTGAGTTCTTTCTAAGTTTGCTCAGAACCTGAATTGTGTGTAGCCTGCATGCACTCTTTATGCTAATAATCTTTGCAGAATAAAGTTGCATTACACCCATGGAGCCTGGAGTGGAACCATCAGTAAATAATATATGCACAGATTCACATATTTAGTGATTAAAACACCAATCTCTCCCAACTCAGGACTCATTCTATAGAGGTATTAAAGCATTTCTTTTATTCCACATAACCTATCCTTTAAAACTATTCATCCTTTAATACAATGGTTCTCAGCATGGTTCCTGGCTGAACATCATCAACTTTACCTGGCAACTTATTAGAACTGTAACTCTTAGGGCTTCACCCAAGCCAACTGACTCAGCATCTCAGCAGGTGGAGTCTAGTAATTTGCATCATAATGAGCTTTCCAGGTGATTCTAGGGAGTGCACAAAGTGTGGGTCAAGGACCAAGGCCCAGTCAACTCTTAGCTCTATCTTGACCCCTTTGGTATTTATAGCTTCTAGGTGTATGCTACTCCACACTGATGTGAGATTAGTACATGTGATAAATAATTGTATATACATTGCACATGAACATAACCAGCACATTTATCTACCACTGCAAGTGTGTCTGTTATTTTTCCACTATGAGTTTATGGTCTTTGTAGACTGAGACGTTCTTCTACTTTGATATAAGTTACTGATTCTCAACCCAGAATGCTTGGCAACATCTGCAGATATTCATCATGGGAGAAAGTGCTACTGACATCTAGTGGGTAGAGTCCAGTGATACTTCTAAACATCCTACAATGAGCAGGACACTTCCCCCTCCCTTCGTAAAGAATCATCTAGCCCCAAATAGCAATTGTGCCCAGATTAAGAAACCCTGGTATAACTGATACTGAGCTATCACAGAACTAGGTGTATATTGTTGCTAAACATGTTATCATCTTTAATGTAAAACTTATATGTTGTAAGAAGATCTAGGAGTCACTTTTAGTGTTTTATTGATAACAAGATGAAACTTCTGGCTTGTTAAAGAAAAGAGGAGCTTGTAGTTGTTGGGTTTGAACACATAATACAACTGTGGCATACTGTCCACACATTTCCTTTAGTTCACACAGGATGAACTAAAGGAAGGATATTTGCAAAACAGGAAAAACATCATCAGTAGAATTTCCACAAAAGAAAATTCTCTGCCTCAAATGAAGCAGGTAAAATGTATAAGATGATTATAGATTAATACAGTAGTATTGAATTATTTTATATGTCTGCATTTTTCATATGATTACCTAAAAATTTTGTGTTCAGGAGACACACAGCGGTCTTTGCTCATAAAAATGAACTATATTTGCAAATTTTACCATGGGATCTTTTACTGTGGATTTGTTTGAGTGTTACTTATAAAAAGAAAGATTCATATGTTGTATATAGTGGGTACCTAGATTTTTTTCCAAGACTAGAGTTTTCCAGTGATTAGCACTCCTGATATGAAGAAGTGATCTGATTTGTAAAAATTTACATGAGCATAATCTCATCCTCAGGTAATTTAGATGCTTCTGTAGTTAAGATGACCCAAGTAGCTATGGTTGCCTTATCCCAGATTCTCACCAACACCCTTTCTACTTTCCCTTATAGGAAAGAGACTAATAAGAGACACAGGAAAGAAGAACTAACTAGTTGTCATAATACTTGGTAACGGTAACTTGAAACAATGTGGGAACTGGGTGGAAGAAAACATAAATCAAGATGACACCTAGGTATTTAGTTTGTAAATTTGAGTAGAAAATTTTGATTCTCCCTAACTCAGGAACATGACAGAGAAGTGAGTAAATAAATATTTCTAAGCCACTTGACAAATTCCTAAAAATACTCATGTGGATTAGAATCCTTTCCTCTTTATTATCCATCATGCTTCTCTTCATTCTAAACATTCTTCAAAGAGAGGAGGATGAGGAGAAAGAACAGAATGAAAGAAAATTTGAAAATATAATTCAAGATTTCAAACACAGTTTTGAAAGGAACAGCATCATTCTCAATAACTTCTGCTAGCCCCTAGTTTTTAAAATGATGAAATAAGATGTTCAATTTAGAGATTCTTTTAATTTTGTTTTTCATTTACACTTCATAAAAGGTAATCTGGAAATATATATATGTCTAAAAAAGAAATTAAGTACCCACATACCCATATATAATTACTCTTATATCCTGTCTTTTTAAGTTTTCCTTTTATTATATTTTTTTATTCAAGTAGATTTAGGATAGATGGTGGTTTTCTTGTTACAAGGCTGAATTCCACAGTGGAGAAGTCTAAATTGTTAATATACTCATCACTTGGATAGACTACATTATAGCCAATAGGTAATTTGTATCAAGTAGGCCACACCCACACTCCTAGTTTTGAGTGTCCACTGTCCATTAAATCACTCTGCATGACATACATACCCAGTGTTAGCCACCACTTACGAGAAAGAACATGTGATATTTGCTTATTTGTTTCTGGGTTACTTCACTTAGAAAAATTTCTCCATTTCCATCTAAGTGGTGCAAAGCACAATATTTCTTTTTTAAAAAATTTCTGATTAATGTGAACATACAAGCAATTAAGTTTGCATTATCATTGTTTGCATTTATTAGATAAAGTCCAAGTTGCAGTTGAGCCCTTCACCCAGGAGGTATTCCATATTCCATACACTGTTCCCACTGGGTGAAAGCACATCAATCCCTCTCCCTTTCCCCATCTCCTCCTCTTTCATCCCCTCTTCCTCCCATTTGAATTTAATTGGGTTTTTCTCTTGTGTGAGCATGTCGTTGTTTATCTACTGGTTTCATATTAGTATTGAGTAGATTAGACACTTACTTTTCCATTCTCATGATACTTTACTAAGGAGAATGTTCTTCAACTCCATCCAGGTCAATACGAAAGATATAAAGTCCCCATCTTTTTATGGCTGAATAGTATTCCATGGTATACATATATCAAAGTATATTAACCCATTCATGGGTGGAGGGGCACTTGGGTTGATTCCACATCTTGGAAATTGTGAATTGAGCTGCAATAAATATTCTAGCACAAATGTCTTTTTGGCAAAATGATTTTTTAACTTCTGGGTAGGTTCCTAGTAATGGGGATTGTGGGATAAAATGGAAGGGCCACTTTTAGCTCTTTGAGAATTCTCCATACTTCTTTCCATAGATGTTGTATTTGTTAGCAATTTCACCAAATGTAAAAAAGTGATCCTTCTCTCAACATCCATGCCAGTATCTGTAGCTTTGGGATTTTGTGAAATGGGCTATTCTCATTGGGGTTTGGTGATATCTCAAGGTGGTTTTGATTTTCATTTATCTGATGATTAGAAATGTTTAGCATTTTTTCATGTGTTTTTTGGCCATTTGTCTATCTTCTTTGGAGAAGATTTTGTTCATGTCTCTTGCCCACTTACGAGATTATTTGTTCTTTTTTGTTGGTTAGTTTGAGTTCTCTGTAGAGTCTAGTTATCAGTCCTTTGTCAGATTTATAGCAAGGATATTTCAATATCTTCTCCTGTTCTGAAGGTTGTCTGTTTGCTTTTGTACCATTAGCTGTACAGAAGCATTTTAGATTAATCACGTCCCATTTATTTGGTGTTGCTGTAATTTCCAACGAGTCCTCTTAAAATCTTTTCCCAAGCTGATTTTTTCTAGAGTTTTCTGAACTTTCTTCTAGAACTTTTACTTTTTCATTAAAAAAAGTTCTTAAATTTAAATCTTTTATCTAGCCGGAGTCAAGTGATTTTCCCATGTTTTCCTCTGGAGCTTTTATTGAATAATTGGTTTTTGCTGATGATATGATCTTATACTTAGAAAAGTTCAGGGATTCAACCACAAGGCTCCAGGAAGTGATCAGCAACATCTTAGGGTATAAAATCAATGTCCACAAATCAATTGCTTTCATATACGCCAATAATTGCTTAGAATTGTTTTGGCCACTTATGGTCTTTTTTGATTTCATATGAATCCTAGAGGTGTTTTTTGTTTTGTTTTGTTTTGTTTTGTTTTCTAATTCAATTAAAAATGACTGGTATTTGGATAGGAATTGAAATGAACTTGTGGATTTCATGGAATGATAGGGACATTTTGTCAATATTGGTTCTTCTAATTCATGAGCAGCAGATGCTTTTCCATTCATTTGTGTCATTTACAGTTTCTTTTATTAGTGTTTTGGGGTTCTCCTGGTAGAAGTCTTTCACCTCTACATAAAATCCAAGTATTATTTATTTATTTATTTTACAGCTATTGTAAATGGAAGTGAGTTCTTGATTTGATTTCACTTTGGTTGTTATTGGTGATAGAAATACTGCCAGAATTGTGTACATTAATTTTGTAAATTGAGACTTTCCTGAATTTCTTTATCAATTCTAGGAGTGTTCTGGGGAATCTTTAGGGTTTTCTACTTATAAGATCATATCATAGTAAGCAGGGATAGTTTGATTTCCATCCTTGTCTTATTTCATTTGTTAGGGTAGATGTTTCATCTTTTCCTCATTCAGTAAAATATGGGCTATGGGTTTGTTGATATATGGTTTGAATTATTTTTAGGTATGTTCCTTTTATGCCTAGTTTATTAGAAGTTTTTGGGAAATGGATGTTTAATTTCATTGAATGCTTTTTATGCATCTATAGAGAAGACCATATAGTTTTGTTTTTAATTTTGTTTATGTGGTGTATTATAACAATTGATTTCAATATGTTGAACCATCCTTGCATTCCTAGGATAAAATCCAGTTGATTGTGGTGAATTATCTTTTTGAAGTTGGATTTGGTTTATTAGTATTTTTTGAGGATTTTGGCATTTATATTCATGAGAATTATTGGTCTGTTGCTTTACTCTCTTGTTGCTCCCTCTCCTGGCTTTGATTCAGTGTATTACTGGCTTTAAAGAATGAGTTATGGAGAATAATTTCCTCTATGTCATGGAACAATTTCAGTAAGATAGGGACCAGTTTTTTTTGTATGTCTGGTAGAATTTAACTGTAAGTCCATCTGGTCATGGACTATTTTTCTTTGGTTGAGAGACTTTTTTTACTGATTTAACATAGCTACTAATTATGGGTCTGTAAAAGATTTCTATTTCTGGGTGGCACCTGTGGCTCAACGGAGTAGGACGCCAGCCCCATATGCCAGAGGTGGTGGGTTCAAACCCAGCCCCGGCCAAAAACTTAAAAAAAAAAAAGAAAAAAAAGATTTCTTTTTCTTCCAGGGAGGTTATGTGTTTACAGCAATTTATCCATTTCCTCTATATTTTCTGGTTTGTGTGTATAGATGTATGTTTGCATTTTCTAAACTAGATTTTCTAGTTTGTGTATTATAGTAGTGTCAGATGATATTTTGTATTTCTGTGGCAACACTTGTAAGGCCTCCTTTTTATTTCTGAATGAGCTTATTTGAATCTTCTCTTTTATTTTATTAGTTCAGCTAGCTAGCAGTCTATCAATTTTGTTCATTTTTTTTATAGAAACAACTTTTGGATTCATTGATCCTTTGTATTTTTTTAATGTCAATTTCATTTAGTTCAGCTCTGATCTTTATTTCTTTGTTCTTGTTCCTGTTTAGTTTGCTCTTATTTTTCTCGGTCTCTGATGCATATCATTAGGTTATTAATTTGTGTTCTTTTAACACAGCTATGGTGCATCTTACAAGGGTGTGTGTGAAATTTACTAAATGTAGAATATAAATGTTTTAACACAATAACTAAGAAAATGCTGCTAAGGCAGTGTTAACCAGTTTGATGAAAATATTTCAAATTATATATAAAACCAGCACATTGTAACCCATGATTGTATTAATGTACACAGCTATCATTTAATAATAATAATAAAAGATTGATGTGTGCCCTTTATGATAAGAATTCCTCTAAATAGTGAAGACCATGCAATTAGATCCAGTATTTACTATAAAGGACACCAGAAAAGAAAGTAGGACTATCCCCATTTTTAAAGCAAAATAAACAGCGTTTCTTTTGTGTATTCATATATTCAGTTAACAAGAATCAATTAGGTGCTATTCTGTGACAGACATTGGACTAATGAATTTCAGAGACACGTTTTTACATTTAATAGCCAGACGTGGTGGCATGTATCTGTAATCCCAGCCACTAAGGATGGGTAGCTTGATCCCGGAAGTTTGAGACCAGCCTGAGCAACATAGGAAGACCTGTCTTAAAAAAAAAAACAAAAAAAGAGACTGTTATACTTATTATAATGTGCTTTTTTTTAAATATCCTATTTTTTCATCTTTATCTTATAGGTCTTTGAATTGGGAAATAATTTAATATTATCAACAGGTAAGCATGAAAAATCTTGACTACTTCCTCACTCATAAACTGTGTATTATTTTTGGTCCCACCAGTTTTAAGGTTTTAAAATATAATCACTCTTTATGCCTTAATTCTTTTCTTTATTAAAAAAAGCATACCCTAAGTCTACAAGTTCAAGTTGGTTATGGGACAACTTATTTAATCTCCCCATAATGTATCTGAAAAGGTTTAGAAACTCTTTTTTAATTTTTTTTTTGTTTTTATTAAATCATAACTGTGCACATTGATGCATTTATGGGGTTCAGTGTACTGATTTGATATACAATGTGAAATGTTTACATTGAACTTATTAACATATCCATCACAAATATATTCTTTTCTTAATCATTTTGAAATGTACCATTGCATCACGCACAGTAGGTGAGGTCCCCCCAAATACCTCCCTCTTCCCCCCAACCCTCTCTCCTCTTCCCTTCTACTTTCTAGACATATTTATGTTTTACCATTCATATGAATGTGTAAGTGATTATATTACAGGATTGAATTGTAGGTCTACTTTTAGTTCTCTGAATATTCTCCAAACTTCTTTCCAAAAAGCTCGTATTAGCTTGCATTCCCACCAACAGTGTAGAAGTGCTCCCTTCTCTCTGCATCCACTCCAACTTCTGTGGTTTTGGGATTTTGTTATGTAGGCTAGTCTTACTGGAGTTAGATGATATCTCAAAGGGGTTTTATTTGCATTTCCCTGATGATTAAAAATGATGAGCATTTTTCACGTGTTTGTAGGCTGTGTGCCTGTCTTCATCAGAGAAGTTTCTGTTCAAGTCTCTTGCCCACACAGAAATCGTATTATTTGTTCTTTTCTTATTGATTAGTTTGAGTTCTCCGTGGACTTTAGTTATCAGACCTTTGTCAGAAACTCTTGGATGGAAGAAAATTACAGCACTAATATCTTAAGTGACTTGGACATATTGTCCACAATCACATAGTCAAATTGACCATTGTAGTTTATCTTTATTAAATCCCTATTGGTCAACTATAATTCTACTCTGAATACTATAAATGGAGAGTAATTCCAAAGCTGTTTTCTTCTGCCTTCTCTCTAATGCCAGAAGCACACTTTGCATGCTAGAATCCCAGCCTTCTCAGTCTCCCCCAAATACTTCCATGTGTTTAGTTCAGCCACTCCAAATGTACCCCTTATCTTGGCCAGTCTTAACACTCTCCAACCTAATTTTAATGGCTATTTTAATCTTGACTTCCTCAACAAGTTCTTCGACTTCAATAATACTCATGTAAAATTCACATTTTTATATTTCCATATAAATATTTTTCATATTATCATGGTATCATTCCCATTGTCATATTTTGAATAAAAGTAAAAGTAAATGCTTCAAAGTTTATACAAACAGGCTTGTTATTCAGTTCTAGACTGGGCATGCCTTTACACTCATAATTCATTTCTTGTGCAAATTCTAACCTCATTTTAAATGAGTATGATGAAGAAGATCATGGAGATAGTATATTTTAAGAGAAACAACCACCACCACCAACAACAACAAAAAACCATCCATAGGAAATGATGATCTTCTTCGGTACTGACAAAAAGTGGCATTTGTTTCTTAACCCCAAGGTGGCAATTACTTCTATCTTTACAATACATTTATAATCTCAGCACAAAATCATTTATCAATTTGTTTGCCCATTTTATTCCTGTAAATGTAGGCTGATTTTTAATAAGATCTAAAGTGGAGTTTGTGCATTTAATTTATGTTTCTTTAAGAATAATATATTCTGAGTACCATACTCTGATATCTCTAAGTTATAGAGCTATCCATTTTGGATCTCTCTGTTTAGTCATATTTGAGTAACCATTGTCAATCTCGTAATTATTAAGTCCTACAATGCTCATGATGATTAGTCTCGTCCATTTGCTAAAATTAAGTATGTCCAAATCAGTATCAGTGGCATAACAGGACACATACCATACTGCATCAGCAGTACTATAGATATCTCACTTAGCTAAGTTGAAAGAAACTATAAGGAAGAAAATTAATTTCAACTTTAAGTTACCCTGTATTATAGCATGCAGGTTGAGTATTATAGCTATCAATGACCGTACATTTGAGCAGAGAAGTTATCAGAAACATTATTCCCAAAGAATAACTTCCCCAAATGGATAAAATATGAAATTTCAAGAGAGATTTGAAACTCCAGGAAAAATGGTTTATTTCTTTGAAATGCCTGCTTTTTGCTGCTCTTGAACACAGATATTAATGTATTAAATTATTACATATTGAAAATATATGGAAATATTGTTAACACATTAATGCTTTAAGCAGATTCTTATTATAATCAAAATCATGTACAGTGATATGTACCAATTAATTCTAATGGAAATGAATTTTTTTCCAGCTCTCATACCGGATCTTTTTTCTTTCTCTACTCTTGCCTCCCTCCCTTTGTTCATTTCTCTTTCTGTTTCACTTTCTGTCTGTTTTTCCCTTTCTTTCTTCTGTGTTTTTCCCTGAATATTAAATGCATTGATTTGTATAATTTTTTATGTAATTTCAATGATGCACTGTATTTTCTCCCTAAAAATCAGGATTTGGATTTATTTTTCGCAGATTACTACTTTTTTGTTTTGGCTGGGGAGTCTTTGTTATTTTTTGATAAAAGAAATATGGTGTCTGTATATTATTTTGGCAGATGTTTATTGAATGCTTGTTACATGCTTCAAACTTATTTTCAGAATTTGACATTTATTTCATTCAAAAACACTGTATGGTAAATACTACAATTATTCTTTTTCACAGATAAAGAAATTAAGGCCCCAAAAAGATAACAAATAAATTGTGCATAGCTATTGAATACAAAGCTAGACTGATAACTCATGTCTGTGTGAGTTTGAAGTTAATTTTAACTAATGTATTCTGAAGTCTGAAGAATTCGTGTTTGACAAGTTCATGCAGATTATGATGAAACCATGATTTAAAAACAGATATTCAGATTCCAGTCCAATGTTTTTTCATCACCATATGCCCTGCTTCAGGAAAATTGTTTCTGCTGATATGAAATATTATATATAGGATTTACTTGAAGTTTTGTACAATGCCTACAATTTCACTTTTTGTTTATCACATCTGCATTTTTCAATGTTGAAACCACAGGGCCTATTCATTTGTTTGTATTTTATAGCCAAGCTTTGTATGCTACTTCTATGTAAAATCAATCTCTTAATAAAATAGTTTGTTTACTTTGCCCAGTATTGAAGTGATAAACAGAAAGCTTAAGAGACTGAAGCCTGGTAACAGCTGGCATATTTCTTAATAAAAATATGTGATTCTATATCAATTAATGAAATTTTAGCAGAAGTCATTATTTTACTCCCTCATGGTTCATATCTTCTTTTTCTGTCTTGGGAATAAAAATGTCCATGCCATTGAAATTAATCAGTCAGAGCCATGGAATCTCAGATGCAGCCATATCTTTAGTGCTGCCTTAGTCCAACCCTGCCCCTCTCTACCTCTTACATCCCCTAGGATATTCTCTTTTAGTCCTATCCCAGTAAGATATGACAGAGCAGTACAGAAAGACCAGGAAGGCAGGATTGGGAAAAAAATTCAAAATCTACTACTTACTAACTTTATGACCTTGAGAAAGTATATTAACTTTACTCAGGCCTCATCTTCTAACATATAAAGTGGAGATGTTACTTTTTAAGTACAGGGTTATGAAGAGTGAATGAGTATGATATCTGGCTTATGTAAGAACTTAATTGACACGAGGTCCCCTTACTCTACCTTCTTTCTGCTTTATTTATGTCCCAGTGAGCATGCTATTTCTATCAGTTTTACTTGTAGTACACATCCTTCCCTAACCCTGCAGGAATATGAATCATATCCCCATGTATGTCCTCCTCGTACCTGATGATACCTCATCACCTTACAGTTATTTGTACATTTGTCTCTTTTGTCTGCTCAACTATGAACATCATGAAAAGCCCCTGTGTTAGCTGTACACTGATCATTTACAACAGTTTGGAACATAGCTGCCAAAATATAAATATTTGAAAATGGAAATGAAGTCGTTTACCTGTCTCTGTCTTGGTTTCTTCATCATTTAAATCACATGATAGGTCTGACCCTTTAAGCTTACAGGATTGCAGTGAAAATAAAATGAGACATTGTAATAATAAAATGATTTGAAATACTCAGTAAAAATGACACCTATTTGGGAATTCATTTTAGAATGGCTCAAAGCGGCATATTATTCAGCATCATAATATGCTGTTTCATAAACTCAGTCCTATATAATCTAGTATGCTAAGCATAGAACTGAAGGATATTTAACCTTCAGTTATCCCAAACATATTTTTGCTTTTGAAGCTAGTCTATCATTAGGAAGCTCCGAATTAATAAGACCATTGTCCAAAGTAGAAAAATACTGAAAGAAGAATTTAGAAGAGATGCTTTTTTTTTTTTTTTTTGCAGTTTTTGGCTGTGGCTAGGTCTGAACCCACCACCTCCAGCATATGGGGCTGGCACTCTACTCCTTTAAGCCAAAGGCACCGTCCTAAAAGAGATGCTTTTTATTGAAGTTGTATGGCATATGCATTTTTGAGGGGTGCTTTACTAACATTAAGATATAAAGTTCATCTTTTGATGAATATTAGTTTGTGCAACTTTCTCAGACTAGAAATCAAGTAATTTTTGTTCTGTGGTGGATTGGGGTAGAAGTGGTTTATGAATCGTATGTATTGAGAGTGTCAGGAAAACTGAATGATAGAGTATATTTGCTTATTTATCCAACCAATCTTTATTCTTGATTGAAACCATCAAATAACATCTGGTGTCAGTCCACCTTCAGAAAGTATGTACATACCCTTCCCTCAGCTGGGTTGCTCTTTCACATTATTCAAATTTCTCATGAAATACCAACTTTTCAGAACCAAACACATATCTCCCTTCATTGTTAGGCTCTAACATGCTAACCCTTTTTATACTTCTTCATAAAATATCTCCAAAGAAGTTGTTGAAAAAAATATGAATGAATGGAGAAGAAATGGAGAAAATTCACAGAGTGAAAAATAATTCACTCTGTGAATAGTTAACTTCTGCATATTTCACTAAAAAACTTATTCAACATTTTCCAAGATAGATCATACTTTGGGCCACAAAATAAGTCTTGAAAAATTAAAAAAAAAACAGAATCATAACATTTATATTCTCAGAATACAAGGGCATACAATTAGATATAAATTTCAAGAGAAACTCTCAAAATTGCACATACATGAAAATTAAACATTATACCACTGAACATTCCTGGGGTCAGTGACAAAAATTTAGGTGACACGCAAACTACCATAGTCTCCAAGATTAGTGCCAAATAGTACTAAGGGAGATAGCATTGAATGCCTAAATCATCAAGACAGAAAGAACACATATTAATAACTTTGTGTCACACATAAAGAAAAACAAACCAAACCTAAACTAGCAGGAGAAAAAAATATGAATAACAGATCAGAACTAAACAGCCAAGCTGAGAGTCAAATCAAGAACTCAATGCCATTTAGCTTTAAAGAAGATAAAATACCCAGATATGTAATTAACCAAAGCAGTGAAATATCTCTATAAGGAGAATTACCAAATACTGGTCAAAGAAATCGTAGAAAAAGAAACCAAATACTGACCAAAGAAATCATAGACAACATGAACAAATGGAAAAAAAAATAAAAAAAACTAATGCTTGTGGATAGGAAGAATCAATATTGTTATACTATCCATACAGTCCAAAGTGGTTTATTAAATTAAAATTTAAAAAATTTTAAAATTTAAAATTAAATGCAATTCCTATCAAAATACCAATGCCATTTCTTGTGAAGTTAGGAAAAAATCTAAATTTTAAATGAAGTTTTAAAAAGCCCTAATAACTACAGAAATCATAGCAAAAAAAAAAAAAATCTGGAGACATTATATTACCTAAGTTTCAAGTTATACTACAAAGCGATAGTAACCAAAATAACATGTACTGGTGTAAAAATAGAAACATAGATCAATGAAACAGAACAGAGAACACAGGAATAAGTCAACATACCTAGAATCACTAACTTTTACAAAGGAGAAAAAAGCATACACTGTGGAGTAAATGCCCTATTCGATAAATGATGCTAGAAAAGTTGGAAAGCCCTATGGAGAAAAATGATACTGGATCTCTATCTTACACCATATACAAAAATTAATTCAAGATGGATTAAATAAATGTAAGACCTAATATGATAAAAATTCTAGAAGAAAACAAGACATTGTCCTACATACAGGAATGTATGACTGAGACTCCAAAAGCAAATGCAAGAAAAATAAATACAAATGGGACTTAATTAAACCAAAACACTTATGCATGAAAAGGTAATAATCAACAACCCAAAGAGGCAACCTACAAAATGGGAGACAGTATTTGAAACTTTAAATTTTAATAAGAACTGATATCCAGAATCTATAAGGCACACAAATCTACAGTGGAAAAACAAATAATCCCATTAAAAAGTCACAAAGAACATGAGCAGATACTTGTTTTTGAAAGAGTAGAAACAAATGGCCAACACATATGAAAGAATGCCCACCATCACTAGTTATTAGGGAAATGCAAATTAAAACTTCAATGAGATATCATCGTATCACCCCACCGCTGTTGGAATGGCCTTTATTAAAAAGTAAAAAAATAATAGATGCTGAAATAGATGTGGTGACAATGGAATGCTTATACATTGTCAGTAGAGATCTGAATTAGCATAACCTCCATGGGGAATAATATTGCAATTCCCCAAAGAACTAAAAGTAGACTTACCATTCAATCCATCCATACCACTATTGGGTATCTACCCAATGGAAGAGAAGTCATTGTTATCAAAAGACCCTTGCATCCAAATGTTTATTGTAGCACAATTTACAATTGCAAAAATATAGAATAAACTTAAATGCTAACTAATGAGCAGATGAAGAAAAACGTATGCACACACACATACACACCATGGAGTGTTTCTCAGTCATAAAAAAGGAATTAAATTCATGTAATGTCTTTTACATCAACGTGAATGGACCTGGAGATTGTTATTGTAAGAAAAGTACCCCAGGAATGGAGAAACAAATACCACTTGTTCTTACTTACAAGTGGGAGATAAACAACAAGTATATATGGTCACGTAAATTGAAATAATGAACATTGAACCCTAAAAGGGATGGTGGATGAGAGGAGGTCTACAGATCAAAAAAGTGTCTATCAGGTACAATGTACATTATTTAAGCAATGGGTATAAGGCCCCAATTTCACCATTATACAATTAGTTGATGTAAGAAAAAGAACACTTGTACTCCCTAAATCTTTTGAAATTAAAATATAAACTCATTCATAATTGTATGGATATGGAATCTAATCTACTTCTCTTACTAATGAGGTTTATGCAGATCAGCCTGCTAATCTTACTCCTGTCAGCCCTTCCTTATGGAAAATTTAAGAGTGTTAGTGAACGTCCTTCAGAAGTTTTATCTGATCATTGTCTCTTAAAAAAAGACTTATTAGCACAATTTTAAAATCTTGTTATCAAAATTTATTTCTCCTTAGAAATGCCCATTTATACAAGCACATACATTTATGTAAATATTTTGATATTTTGGCCCCTGTAGTTCCATTAAAGGCATTCTTGAGACAATCCAAAAAATTGTAGGAACGTGGCACTTTTTAGGTTATAGTCTTAGTTTTCTTGACCTAACTTCTAGTATATATAACATGATTGGCAGAATGACCTTCATTTGAAAACAAATTCAAAAAGAAAAAACTCATATCAACCAAATGAAATGCATTCTAGGTTATTCTCTGTCTAAACACATTGTCACCCGGCATATATTTCCCTCCAATGACAACATGTAATCAGAATTAATTAGAAACAAAATGGCAATAACATGTATTAATACGCATATCTTAATAGGTATACATGTTTAAAATATTAAGTTTTTTAGCCCATCTCAAATGTTTTCAAACAGCTAGTTTTATATTTTATTGCATTTTTATTTTGATTTGAGCCTACTCCTTTTGTTCCCCTAATGCACAAAGATTCAAACTACACAATTCCAATTTGAGTGCATCTTTCTTCCTTTGTCTAGCTCAGTTTGCCTTCCGAGGACCTCAGTGCTAGCCCTTTCCTTGGATCAGAGCCCTATCCAGATGGTTGCTATTACCTGAGACCATTTTTAAAAGGCAGCAGTTACCATGTGCATGGAGATACTGCAGGACTGTTCTCAGAAAGCTAAACAGGCCATGTTCATTACCAAGGAATGAAAATACCAAGTTTAACTTTATTTGTCCCACAGTAGATTGTAGAAAGTTGCTTTAGTCACAGACCATGGCCTACATCTCCACTCCACATGGTGGGGACTCCGATTATTGTATATTCCTGCAGGTCCAATATCAGGTGAAGTAGTGAATACCGGAAAGTCACAGGTTGCTACCTAAGTGTTAGGGATAAGGAGAAAAGAGTTCTGTTGAGTCTCATGGGAGATGTTACCTTTTATTGTAAGGCAGTCCCAAATGTTTCATATATATTACCCCATTCTCTCTATTTCTTTTTCTACTACTGTTATATCACTGTATTTCCTACTAATACCATCACTACAATAATTTGTGCCCTTTTGAAAAGTAATGTTCCTGAAAACTTACACACATTCATCAGCAGTTCAATTCCTCTTTACAATAAGCAATGTAGATATTTTGTACAACTGATAGATAAAGAAACAGAAATTCACTTACACAGCCAATGAAGTACGGCCATGGCTATCTATGTCTTCAATTCAGTAAGCTTACGTTCAGGAACTGGCATTTTCCCACTAACTTTACATCTTTCCATTCATACTATGCCACAGATACTGTTCTGCTCTGCTTTTCATCTTGGCAATATGCTGTGGTTGATAAAAGATCAGCATTCCAAAATAGATATTTTAGTATCACATTTGCAGGAAATAATTTTCAAGATAACGCTTTAGCTATCCCATATGCATCATTATTTATGGTTTTCTTTATAACACACAGTCTACATATCTCTGATCCCTCAAGGAAAAAACTAACAAACACAGATAATTGTGTTTTCTGGACATCAACCAAACGGAATAAAAAGGATATTTTACTACTTTTTTTTTTTTGAGAGAGAGAGAGGGAGTCTCACTATGTCACCCCTGGTACAGTGCTGTGGCATCACAGCTCACAGCAACCTCACACTCTTGGGCTTAAGCAATTTTCTTGCCTCAGCCTCCCAAGTAGATGGGACTACTGGTACCTGCCACAGTACTCAGCTATTTTTTTTTGTTGCAGTTGTCATGGTTGTTTAGCAGGGCCAGGCAGGGTCGAACCCTGTATGTGGCCAGCACCCTAACCACTGTGCTACGGGTGCTGAGCCTACTTTTACTTTTTTCATGAGCAGAAGATGGGTGGGCTATCAGATTCTCCTGTTTGTATGTGCAAGAAGGAATTCAAACTGTGTTCAGTGGTATTGACCATTCATGCTCTGTGAATCTGACCCAGAATCACATGGTAAAGTTCAAAGAGAATCAAAGAAGTGAAAATTTTAAAGGGGATAAAAAAATCAGAAGTCTAATCTTAGTGATAAATTTTATAATTCTAACATGATTATGAGACATGTATATATGTGATTGAAATAAAAATAAAAAAATTTGACGTTAAAAACAAAACAGAAATGGAATTCAAAGTAATTATTTTCTAGTTCCTCGATGGATGGGACAAGTCTGAGCTATATTATCAATGTTTCTGTTCATTACAAAGTAATGGGGAGAAGAAAGGGATTAAATATTTGCCAGAAAAAAAAATACTACCATATTCTTCCTGAGTAGAACACTGGGTAATCATAGCTAGCAAGTTAATACAGGCAACACATTTTCTGGAAAACAGTTTTAAAGCACCACAGGTACCATTAAGACAACCAACCAGCAGGAAATTCAACAGCCAAGAGATCCCCCACATTCTTGCACAGAGACTGAAATACATATTTTAGCAAAGTGGCTGAGGGATGTCTAGCCATGTTTAATACCCTTGTTTGCTTAGAATTCCTAAGTATGAATCTGAATATATTTCTCTCCAGGCTGAATTGATAAGAGAAGCTCCAATCATGGTGGCAAAATTGTTTTTTTGAAAGATTGTACCTTGCAAATGACTTTTCCATGTGTTGAAAATTTTGAGAATGAATCTTAAAACTTTTCTGTTATTCTAATTAACTTACCATATTGCCAATAAACAGTATTGGAGTATTGCAGACTCAGTTTCTATTATCAGAATTCATTAAAGCTAATAAATATACTTAAATCTTTAGGCTTCATCACACAAATACAAAACCACACACTCATTTCATCAAAAGAAATATGACAGA
Organism: Galagoides demidoff; assembly: GCA_963574575.1. Classification (NCBI taxonomy): domain Eukaryota; kingdom Metazoa; phylum Chordata; class Mammalia; order Primates; family Galagidae; genus Galagoides; species Galagoides demidoff. The sequence goes on from CAUYQV010182566.1 coordinate 56,383, forward strand.
TTTTCCCCTTGAATTTGAAATATATTTTCCTTGATTTTCCATGAATTTTATTTCTATAATTAATAAATGTTAACATTGGAAGGTAGAATAGAGGAATAAAAAGAAATGAGCTACATTCATCTAAATTTATGTTCCAATTTAAAAAAAAAAAACTAAAAACAGTGTCCTTGTCTTATTTGATTTGGGTAAAAGTGCAGTTAATAGGCACATTCTGTTGGTTTTAAATTCATGAAAGTAGACCCAGTGATGAATACTCAATCCATGGAGATTTTTTGTACATGTAACTGGAAAGTGAAGGCTGGGCTGTCCAGTCAGTTAGACAGCCTGTGCTGTCTTGTTCTAAAACATTTGTAACAGAAACATGTCTAGAAAGATCATCTAAGAAGATAGGGCAGTCCATTCTCTTTTCTCTCAAAGACAGGGGAGCAGAAAGGCCAACCGTTAGGGCTGTGTTCCTTCCTTACATGACTCTAATTACTAGATTACCTTTAAATTCCTATTTTTTCCTTTGTTGGAGCTAATGCTAGTTGATAAAGATTGAGCAACTGGACTGGCTCTGCTATCTTTCATTAAGTCAGCCATAAAGAATCCATTACCTCTCTTTAGATTGTGAAGGATAGCAATGTCTATTATTTTTCCATCTCTGTGGTCTCAGTAGAAATTTGAGACACACGACCCTTAGCCTCAAGGTTGATGGAAGGTAAAAGGGTCCATATATTATGGATTTTAACTTGTTTCCTATTTCTAGCAGACTAAATTTTATTGCTGACTTGGTTCTGCTAACATATTTTTATTCCCTGTACAGAAAGCCACGACATAGTTGGAAACAGATTAATTTAATCAGCCTTTTGAAAGGCAATGAATGAAGAAGAGAGACATTTTCTAAATGCAGGAAATAATACTTTCTGGGCCACTGGTCAGGATTTTCCAATTTTCAGTTATTTCAGTTATTGTATAGAAAACCATTGAATGTAGGCACATTATAAGTAAGTTTTAGTGCATTTAATGGATCTGAAAACTCCTTGAATTCCATTTGTGCACCCTCCCATTAGTATTTTAGGATTCTAATTGTGCTCCCACAATGAGCCATTCTATATCAGTCGCTGACAGTTGACAATCAGGGTGGCTTAGAAATGAACATTTTTTACCTATCAAATTAGTCTTTGTATATTTGGTAATTGCTAAATGAAAGACACTGACAAAAGTAATTTGATCGCAACGTGGATTACCAGAATCTGCTTCTCGTTATAAAGCATTTCCAGCCGCCATTAGGAGAAATGCTGGGATTTGCCATGCAACAGATAAGCAACAACAGACACAAAAGTCTACATTTTAAAGTTGGCTGAAGTATTTCATATTCCTTTTAATTCATTATTCTTTTGATCTTCCTGTTCAACATGGATTGATGGAGATGCATAGACGTATAGGCAACAGAAAAATTGTCTTTTTCTTCCATTATGATGTATTGTGGCCAACTGACATGGTTCATGGTATGCTTAATAGCTTTCTGAAGGCAGTACATTTAGGTAGTGAAATTTTCCCAGGTTCAGCATCATAAAATACAATGACCTCTCCCTTCCAAATACTTTTTGTAAATGTCATCATCAGTGTCTTAATTATATAAGCTAAAAATATAGAGCTATACCAACCACAAATCCTAACTCTCTAGTAAGTAGACCATCACGTACAGTATCAACCAGCTATCAAAATAAGAAGATTTAAAAATTACAAAGTTAATGTTGTCTCACAGGACTTTTAAGGCAAATCAAGCCAGATAGAAAAGGAACAGCTTTACCTAATAGTTCTCAGGGGGATAACGATGAATGTTTCTGAAGTCTAATAGAAATGACAAATATTTTTAAAACATTACTGACTAGACAGGTTCTGAGACCAGGGGACAATTGCAAAGCAATCATTAAAATTATTGTATTTAATGAGACAAGAATAACATAGAAACCAGGGTAATTGTAATCTTTCAGACAATTGTAAATATTTCCTTATATCTCTGGTATGCAGTGCATCACACAGGAAGAATATCAGCAATTAGTTGTTGAATGGATAACTACATGACTATTTTCCTGCTAAGCTGAGTTTCTGGGAGGCAAGGTCTGAGTACTTATACATTTTTGTGCTTCCAGAATCTGGTAATGGAGAAAAAGAGTGTTGTTAACAAAATGAAAGTCAGTAAAATAGACCTGCATGAGGCATCTACAGAAACAAATGAGGGAGAAAAGAAGGGAAAAACAGTACCATTAAGATAAAAATTATCTACAATGTATGGTTTTGTAAGGTTTACTAAAGGTCAGTAGCAATATGGGACTGTTTTCATCTCTGGGTTTTCTATTCTGTTCGATGGGTCTATGTCTCTATTTTTATGCCAATACTGTGCTCTTTTGATCACTATTGACTTGTAGTATAAGCTGAAATCTGCCAATGGGATGCTTCCAGATTTGGTTTTATTTCTTAGATTTGCATTGATTATTTGGGATTTTTTCTGGTTCTTCTTTACATAATGAAGAACTATTTTTTCAAGTCCTTCAAATATGACATTGATGTTTTAATGTCATTAAATCTATAGATCACTTTGGGCAGTATAGATTGGGGAAAAGAAGCCCTTTTTAATAAATGGTTCTGGGGAATTGTTTAGCCACATGTAAAAGACTGAAACTGGACCTGCACTTCTTGCCACTTGCAAAAGTGAAGTCATGTTGGATAAAATATTTAACTCTAAGACATGAAATGACAAAATGCCCAGAGGAAAGTTACTCAATAACAGCCTTGAGAAAGCATTCATGAAGGAGACCCCACTGGCAAATGCAGCAACAACAAAAATAAACACATGTGACCTGATCCAATACAACAACTTCTGAAAAGTTAACGACACAATCAACAAAGCAAATAGATAACCTCTAGAATGGGAGAAGATACTGACATGTTACAATTCAGACAAAGAACTGGTGATCAGGAAATACAAAGAACTCAAGAAAATCAGTAAGAAATGGGAAAATGATCACATTTATTGTTGGGCAAGAGACATGAGGAAAATCTTTTCCTAAGAAATCAGATAAATAGCCAACAATCACATGAAAAAATGCTCATCAACCCTAGTCATCAGGGAAATGCAAATTGAAACCACATTGAGATGTCACCAGTGAGAATAGACCACAAGATCTCAAAGCTGCCAAGGCTGGTGGGAATGCAGAGAAAGAAATACAGTTATGCACTGTTGGTAGGATTGCAGACTAGTATAGCCTTTTCAGAAAAAAGTGTGGGGAATCCTCAGACAACTAAAAGTAGACCGCCCATTGATCCTAGGATCCTATTACTAAGTATGTACTCAGAAGAAAAAAAAATCATTTATCATAAGAACATTCACACTAGCATGTTTATAGCAGCACAATTCACAATTATAAAGATGTAGAAACAACCCAAATGCCCATCAACCTATGAATGGGTTAATAAACATACACGTGAATACTATTAACTCATAAAAAGATGGGTACTTTGCATCTTTTGTATATACCAGAATGCCTTTAGAGAATATTCTCCTAAGTAAATTATCTCAACCATAGAAAAGAAAGCATTCCAGGTATTCAGTACTAATCTGAAAATATCACATGGACAACTACCCTCATGAAAGATAGACACAATGAAATTCAAGAAGGAGGGAAGGAGAAAGAGGGCTCTGTAAATCCCCACCTGTCAGGTAAAATGTAGGGATATACACACACTTTCTGCATGAAGGTCTCAACTACAATGCAGACTTTGGACTTCACCTTACAAACACAAATAGTGCAACCTAATCATATCTGCCCTCATAGTAACCCCCCCAAAAAATTAAAAAATTGAAAACTGAAATATACAAGCTACCCAGAAAACCTTCCCCAAAAGCAGGTAGAAAGGATACAGTTTAGCTTTTAGATGATATGAACAGTGATAGAAAGTGTTGGTAGAAAATGTATCCACAATGTTGATGGTCATAAGATGAATGTTTTCATGAATTTGTTTATATTGTTCTATAGAATGAACACGCTCAGATCTCTGATTATAGCTCTTAGCATGCTCAGAGAGAAAAAAAATTTCTAATTTTAGTACAAATAATCAGGTCACTCAAGAGGAAACAAGTGACTCCCAGCTTTATTCTCTGTTTTCTCCAATATACTGTTTGATCTAAACAGAATAATGTTAAATGCACACAAACAAATGCAAAGTGTCTTATGAAGTTGTAAAGTCCTGGGTAAACGCTTGTGGCTTCTGCTATCATTGTTACAAACATTCTACCTTTAATATGCAGAACATATAAGGCTGGTTTACTAGGAGTACGTACTGATTTTAATTGCTAGTAATGTTGTGGTTCATTTATATGTGCTCTTATGAGTAATGTTTATTTTTATAGTGATGAGAAGGTAACAGCTTTACATGAATGCTTCCCAGAATGAAGATAAGGAAGTTGAGATGAGAGAGGCATTAGAAAAACATGAGCATTGTTGACCTACACTCATTTTAATGGAACTTAAAGAGATCAGGGATGTCGTAACTTTGAAGCAATGTCATTCTTTCCACTGAGCTATTCTTCAAAAAGATTCTCAGGAAATTAGCCCAGTTCTACTAAAATTAAACTCATGAAGCTGTATAGGCTCTACACTTTAATGCCTCTTCTATTGCTATTCCTTTTACATATAATCTCATGTTTCTCCACATTCTTTTTCTGATTGTTTCAAACCAACCATCTCCTCTATCCCTGGCTCTAGTGGGTACTCCACTACAATGCCACTCCTGATTCCTCTATGGAAAATATTTGTGTGTATACATATGCCAAAACCAATGAACTCCACTGTTCCCCCTTTAAATACTCTCTTCTTTTAGCAGCTATCATATCTTATTTAACTCTGTGTTCATGGGGGTGTGTCCAACACCTAACAAAATGCCTAACGCATAGAAAACATTTAATCAATGTCTAGTAAATGGAAAGCTATGCCAAAGGCAACGGGAAGATTTATGCATCCCTGAATTTATATGTTAGCTCTATCACTAAACGTTATGTAGCCTTATATTTACATTAAGGATATATTCATTTTGAGAGAGTTTAGGGAAAATAATTGAGGAAAGATATATTAACATATATATAAAGTTTATCTATGTAAACTTATATATAAAGTGAGACAATTACTGAGTTAATGAAGTGGGTTTGGTTAAATGGATATTTTATGGCCCTATGATCTATCTTTTCCTTGAAAGCATTTGAAAAGTGGAAAGATCATTTTGTTGCATTTCTCCATTCCTTATTTTAAAGAGAACACATTCCATGCCGTACAAATAACTTGTATTGAATTTTGACATTTTAATTAAAGACCATTATACATGAAGAAATATATGTAGGTATACTTACATATATATATATACTTAGTTAATTTTCACAGAACCAGGACACATATTCAGGCATACTTAAATCTGAACCTTTACTAGTTTCTTTGTATAGATTCCCACTTCATAAATGTTGAATAAGTACTTCCTATGTGCTAGGCATTTTGTTATGTATCAGAAACACACACAATATTTGAGGCTTTGTGTTACTAGTTAACTGAGGAAAGATAGACACATATATCTTCAATTTGTATTTTATATATACCTATATATATCTGAATTGTGCCTTGTACGTATTAAAGTTGAATGCTTAGAAGATCTTTCTCCAAGAATTTTTATATGTTTCATGTGATACTATGCAGCTCTAATAAAAAGAAACAAAACACATTAAAATATATCTTTGAATTAAAGTGTGGTTTTGTGTTATTTTAGGTTTCTATTAAGGACATTTATTCTCATATAACCTTGAAAAATCTATCCCAATTCTTTTCATCATTAGTGTGATTTAGTGAGACAATTACTGAGTTAGTTTTCCATGATGACAAAAAAACCCACTGTATCTGTTTTTCTAATTTACTTTTAAAAATACTACAATCAAAGCATAACTCTCTTTCTTGTTTATGTAGGGCTTGGGTGAAAAAAAAATTCAATTGGAAAACAGGAAGGAATAATAAAGTGGGCTTCATTTCCAGCACAGCTTTCAGAGTGTGCAATGCGGACTTAAATGCAAGGTAAAACATCTTTGCTCAACTCTCAGAGTAAGGGCTGAAATGGAAAATAAAAAATATATATATAATTATTATGCACAGTGGCCATAAAGTCGGTAGTGACCATGGCCTATGACCAGAATTCATCTAAAAGCTTCCCTGGTCTTACTTAATTCTCATAAAATCCTCATGCAATAAATATTATAATTTAGAGACTTGCCTAAATTAGGAAAATGACACAAAATTATCTGTGGCCACATAGCTTGAAATGTAGAACTGAAATTTGAACAAACTGCTTCTATATTGGACTCTTATAATTTAATACATTGGCAATTTTCATCAAAATACACACTTTTCTAGGAAAGAAATTAGAAAAAAATAGTAGAAATAGTAGCATATTTCTTTAAAACAATAACCATGGCAACATATGTTAAGAGTGAGATAATCCATCTAGGGGGAAAAGAAAGGATTGTGTTTCAGAAGGCTTTGGAGTGTGGTTCTGTCAAATACTTGTGGATTAAATAGTTCTAGTATAATTTAAACATTTTTCCAAATCTATAAAAGTTTGATAAATAACACAGGTTGAATGAAACCAGTCTAATTTTCATTGAAGGTCAACAAGGAAATTGGAACACAGAACACACACACACACACACACTCACACACACGCTCACACACATACATAGACACACACACTCACTCACACATACACACATGCACACTCACACACACTGTCACACACACACATACATCTGCACATATTAGTCTTCATACACAAATGTGTAAGTTTCATTTCCTCTGTGTTGTGATGCAGAATTTCTAAATAATAGATAAGAGTATAATTCAAAAATCTGTCAAATAAATAATATAAGAAACTTACATACCCACAGAAAAGGTGTGAATTTGCCACAAAATATGTGGAACAAGAATGACCTCTTTCATTTTTCTAAGTCAAATTTAGCTGGTTCTATGTTACACTTAGCCATGTATAAAACCTAGTGGTGATGTGTTCTGAGAGCAAGAATGACCTCAAGCCTTTGATCTGAGTGGTGTCTGTTTTTTTTCTCTTGCTCTTTGTGTTTTAAATCACACTAGTCATCTGCATCTTCTAAAGGCCAATGCTCCAGGCAGCTAAGCCATACCCTCCTGCTGCCCAGCCCCACACTACCTACATTTAGGACATCCCACCATGGCCCTCAGGGCCCAGGTGCCTGGTGCATGCCTCAGGCTACATGCCACATGCCACTTCCATCTGTGCTCCTGTTCCTTCCATGGCCTTGATGTGGGAAGCAGGTTCCTTTCCCTGAAAGAAACTGTTGGCCTCATTTTCTTCCTCTTTCCACAGTTTGCTGTTCTGTCTAGTAGCAACCTTTCTTGAACATTATCCACAAATCCACTCTGGTTTTATACGTCTATGATCCCCAGTCCCAAAATAACACTAAAGCTGGTATGTTCTTTGACTCAGCCCCCAAACAGGAAGACAGTGTTGGACTGGTGGGAAGAAATGTAGAGGTAGAAATAACTCTGACTTAGATTTCTAGGTTTGTTTATGTTCCAAAAAGGGGGAGTAAGAAAAAGGATACTTGGCCTCTGCAGTCTTTCTTCCCTTTAACAGCAAGAATATACCAAAAATAAATGGATTTTTCTGCAAGAAATAAAGAGATAGTTTAACGTTGGTAAAGACATTAATATAGTATAAGTCACCTATATAAATATGTCCTTAAACAAGAAATGTTTGATTTCAAATCAAAAATTTAGCTTATTATCTTTAAATAAGAAATGGGACAATTAATCAAAGTAACTGTGCCTTAACTATTAACAAAATTTTGCCTCCTTAATAATAACCCATAATGAAGAATCTTGGAGAGCAAGTGACAGTGTAATTACAAAAGCCATTTTCTACAGCTTTTTGAGAATTGAAAGTTTTCCTTGGCAAGAAGAGATCCAAAGCCTGAAAGAAGTAGTGGTCAGCTGTTGCAAGGTCTGGTGGGTACAGAGGATTACAGAGTTTCCGAGTCTAGCTTCTGCAATTTGAACAGCGTTGTTGGTGTGACATGTGGTTAAACAAAAAGAATTGGCCAGTCTCTACTGGCAATCTCAGCTGCTTGATTGCAAGCATCCTCATCATTCAAATTTTATCCAATGGTTGCAGTAAACAGTTGCTGTGATCCGTTGACCAGGTTTCATGAAGCTGCAGTGGATAATACCAGCACTGTGGCACATCCAACAGAAATCATTAGCTTTTTTTTTTTTTTTTTTGTGAATATTTGATTTTGGAGTGTGTTTCAGCTCTTTCTCTTTATTTAACCACTGTGCCAAATGCTTTTGATTATCAAAAAGAATCCACTTTTTTTTTTGTTTTAATCACACAGAACAATATGGTGTAGAAATGGTTCACCTTTATATCATGGCAGCAAAGACAGGCAAGCCTTGAGATGTTTTCTCTTCTGTCACTTATTTAATTCATGCATAACCTATCTACTCATCTTCTTTACCTTGCTGATTTGAAATTGAAATTGTTCAATATAGTTGGAATACTAACACCAAACTTTGCTGCTAATTCACACACAGGTTGAGGTGAAATCAGTCCCACTACTGTTTTCTGCTCATCATTCCCTACCTTGGTCTGGTTGCCCATGTGGCTTATTTATAAGATTAAAATCACCAGAACTGAGCTCTCAAATCATCAAAATATTCTTGCATTCTTTAGCCACATCCTTTCTAAATACTTCACTGATACTTTAAGCTATGTGCTCTTCATTGATTCCATGTTGGGACTTATATGTGAAAATAACATAGGCTGGCCCGATGGCTCACATCTATAATCCTAGCACTCTGGGAGGCCAAGGCAGAGTAGATCACTTGAGCTCATGAGTTCAAGACCAGCCTGAGCCATAATGAAACCTTGTTTCTAAAAATAGCTGGGTGTTGTGCACCAGTAGTCGCAGCTACTTGGGAGGCTGAGGCAAGAGAATCACTTGAGCCTAAGAGTTTGCTGTTGCTTTTAGCTATGACACCAGGGCATTATATTGAGGGTGACAAAGTGAGACTCTCTCTCAAAAAAAAAAAAAAAAAAAAAGAAAA
>CAUYQV010182568.1:0-11216 GCA_963574575.1 Galagoides demidoff
CCCGAGTGTGGTTGAAATTCTCAGCACTGAGGGGAATAAAATGCAAAATGAGAATCACAGGAAGGAATAAACATTGGCCAGAACTTGAAGGATCATCATTTCAACCTCACCATTTTCCTCATCAAACAAAGAATCAGGCTCAGAGAGTGGAATGGATTGGCTGGAGGTCACCAGCTGGTCAGCTGCAGGACTGCAACTGGATGAGGAATCTGAGGACCACAGGACTCATTTTCACCCTGTGACTTTCTGCTGTGTGATGATTCATGTGGAGTGTGTCACAGTAGCTTGTGGGGATAACAGGTTTGCTTTAGTGGTGGGGAGGAGAATGTCAAGGAAGGTTTAGTGTTTGGAATGTGGCCTCTGGAGGGGACAGTTGGAGGTTTTGGACAGCCACCAGGTTCTGCAGGAAGCCAGGCTAAAGTGTGCTTTGTGATGGCTATGTCAGTAAATCAGCTTAGCTCTTTCAGTTCTATGTGTAAAAGGGGAACAGCCTTCCCCTAGTTTTAGAGGAAGATAATGGATGATAGTGGACATCCTCATCTGCTTCCACTTATAAAAATGTTTTCAGTTTTTCCCCATTCAGTATGATATTTGTTGTGGGTTTGCCATAGATGACTTCTGTTCTGTCAGTTTTTAAAATCTATACCTATTTTCTTAAGTGTTCTTATCAGTACAGGATGCCAATTTTATCAAATGCTTTTTCTGAATCATTTTAGAGGATCATGTGGTCTTTGTTTTTGCTTCTGTTTATGGATTTGCATATGTTGAACCATCTTTGCATCCCTGGGATGAAGCCCTCTTGTTTGTGATATTTTGTATTTTTGATGTGTAGCTGAATTCTATTTGCTAGGGTTTTATGGAGTATTTTTGAATGGATATTTATTAATGATATTGGTTTGTAGTTATTTTGCTGTTGTTGTTGAGTAATAGCTTCAAAGAAAATAAAATACCTTGAAATATACCTAACAAAAGATGTTATGGATTTCTACAGAGAGAGCTATGAAATCCTGAAAAAAGAAATAGCGAAGACATTAACAAGTGGAATAATATACCATGCTCGTGACTTAGAAGAATCAATACTGTTAAAATGTCTATACTACTCAAAGCAATTTATAGATTTAACACAACTCTCATTAAAACATCATGTTATACTTTGAAAAGCTTGAAAAAATGGTTATTTGTTTAGTATGAAACTAGAAAAAACCTGACTAGCTAACACACTTCTTCAATATAAAAATAAATGTAGAGGTATCACATTAGCAGATTTCAGGTTATATTACAAGTCTAGAGTGATCAAAACAGCATGGTACTGGCATGAAGATAGAGACAGATGTCATGGAACAGAATAGAGAGACTAGAGATGAAACCAGTCTCAAATACTCATCTGCTCTTCCATAAACTAAACAAATTCATACGCTGGGGAAAATAATCCCAATTTAATAATTGGTGCTGGGAGAATTGGTTAGCCACATGTAAAGGATTGAAACTGGCCCTGCATCTCTTACCACTTACAAAAATTAATTCACACTGGATAAAAGATTTAAATCTAAGAGAAGAAATAATAAAAACACGAAAGGAAAGTATGGGGAAAACTCTTAACAATATCAGCCTTTGGGAAGAATTTATGAATAAGGTCCCATTATCAATTATAGCAACACAAAAATAAATGGGACCTAATCAAGTTAAGGAACTTCTGCACAGCTAAAGACACAATCAACACAGCAAGTAGATAACCTTCAGATAGAAGAAGATATTCTCAGGTTACAAATTTGACAGTTAGTTAATAAAAAAAAAAATCCACAAAGAACTCAAGAAAATCAACAAGGAAAGAGCAAACAACCCATTAGTCTTTGGGCAAGAGACATGAACAGAACCTCTTCCCAAGAGGATAGACAACAAATACATGAAAAAATGCTCATTGACCCTGATCATCAGAGAAGTGCAAATCAAAACCATTTTGAGATACTACCTAACTGTCAAGAGAACAGCCCACATCACAAAGTCTTAAAGCTGTGGATGGGGTGGGTATGGAGCAAGGGGAAAACTTAGGCACTGTTGGTGGGACTGGGAACTAGCATCGCCTGTAGCTCTGCGGTTACGGCAGCTGCCATATACATCAAGGCAGGTGGGTTTGAACCTGGCCTGGGTGTGCTAAACAACAATGACAAGTGCAATAAAAAAAATAGCTGGTCATTGTGGTGGGCACCTGTAGTCCCAGCTACTTGGGAGGCTGAGGCAAGAGAATCACTTAAGCTCAAGATTTAGAGTTTGCTGTGAGCTGTGATGCCATGGCACTCTACCGAAGGCAACATAGTGAGATTCTGTCTCAAAAAAAAAAAAAATCCTTAAAGAACTAAAAGTAGACCTTCCACATAATCTCATAAGGTATTTACTCAGAGGAAAAAGAAATAATTTAACCATAAAAACAAAAAAAAAATAATTTAACCAAAAAAAGAAATAATTTAACCATAAAAATAATTTAACCATAATTTAATTGCTATATACAAATGTTTATAGCAGCTCAGTTTACAATCACAAAAATGTGGAAACACCTCAAGTACCCATAAACCCATTAATGGATTAATAAACTATGGTGTATGTACACCATGGAATACCATTCAGCCATAAAAAGGAGATTTTGTACCTTCGGTATTTACCTGGAGAGAACATTTTCCTAAGTAAAGTATCTCAAAAATTGAAAATCAAGCATCACATGTACTTAATAGTAAATTGAAACTAGTAGTTTAACAACTCTAAGTCCACATGAAAGAAAAACTCAATTAAATTAAAAAAGGTGGAGATGGGAGGGAGTTTGGTAAGTTCCCACCCACCAGGTACAATATATGGATATATGGGACTCTTTCTGGGCAAAGGACTCAAGTACAACTTGGACTTTATCTTACAAATGCAAATAATGTAACCTAATTATATGTACCCTCATATTAACCCCAAATAAGAAAAAAGTATGGAGCCTACCCCTTGGACTCTTGACTGACTCTGCAGCCAGGCAGTGGAATTAGGTAGGAAAAGCCTTTACCAGGCCAAGTACTTTCACTTCTCTTATCCGACCTTTAACAGACAAAATTCTTGACAGATTGAGAGAGCATTTTCTCTTTTTATGGTATGCCTTGCTGGTTTCTAAACAGAGATTGGTATTTAGAATTGGTGGACTGATTGACTGAACATCATATTGAAGAATGGCTCCACAAAATTCATTCTCTCATGTAGGTGGTTGGGAAAGCTGAAGCTGTAACTCCTGAGAGAAAGTTTGGGGTGGGGGCTGCTAAGAAAATTCTTTCTTTTATTGGCCCCCTCCTCATCTGTTCCTGAGGTTTCTTCTCTTCCTTTAGTCCCATGTGCTGAGATCTCATTCTGAAAGAAGTGCCATGTGTTCCACAGGACATATATTTTAAAACTTACTTTTATGAAAATAGTTTATTCTTATTTTAAAAATCATTGAATTCTGAGTAAAAACTGTCAACTGACAATGAGAAGAATAGCAAACCAGGTAAATACCAATACAGAAGTTAGAAAAAATCTTCACTGAAAATTTTGGTGTGAGATAGGTGTGCACAAAAATGGTCCCAAAGAAGCTCACTGAAGAATAAAAGCAAATGAGAGTTAAAATTTGCTCAGACTTTTGGAGAGACAAAGACAATGTTTTGGGCATGTTATCCCTGATGATGAAACATGGGTGTGCCAATATTAATACCCCTGAAATTAAAGGTCAAAGTGAACAGTGGAAGTCAGCCAATTCTCCACGACCAAAAAGTCCCATCAATTCAAATCAAGAATTTTTTTTTGAATATCAGAGAGATGGTTCATTATGAATTTGTGCCAACTGGACAGTTAACCATGTTTACTATTTGCAAGTTATGAAAAGTCTGCATGAAAAAATTAGACAAAAACAACCTGAACTTTTTGCTGACAACTTTTCACTGTCTTGCATTATGACAATGTGCCAGCTCACATAGCACTGCCAGGGAGGAATTTTTTAGCCAATGAACAGTTAGTTGTATTGGAACACATTCCCTGTTCACTTGATTTGGCCCCTGATGACTTCTTTCTTTACCCAAAGATAAACAAAATATTGAAAGGAAGAGACATTTTGATGACATACAGGACATCAAAGGTAATAAGATGACAGTATTGATAGACATTCCAAAAAAAGATTTCCTGCTTTCATGGATGGACTAGGCACTGTTGTCAGTGCATAGCTTCCCCAAAGGGAGTAATTTGAAGGTAACCATAATGATATTCAGCAATAAAGTATCTAGCACTTTTTCTGGGGTGAGTTCACAAAATTAATTTTCAGATCTCATATACCACAATTTATTAATTCACTCACGATTTGATGGGCTCTTGGACTGATACCACATCTTTGCAATTTGGAATCGTGCAGCTATAAACATTCAAGTGCAGGTGTCTTTTGATTCAATTTTGGGTAGACATCCAATAGTGGGAGTTATGGATTGAATTATAGGTCTACTTTTAGTTCTTTGAGTAATCTCCCTACTATTTTCCATAAGGGTTGTCCTAATTTGCTGTCATGTCAACAGTATATAAATGTTCCTTTCTCTCTGCATCCATGCTAGCATCTATGGTTTTGGACTTTATTTTTTCTTTTATTTTAGAAAAAGCCATTCTAACTGGGGTAAGGTGGTCTCTGTCATTTTCATTTGCATTTCCCTGATGATTGGTAATGTTGAGCATTTTTTGATATGTTTATTAACTGTTTGTTTTTCTGCGTTTGAGAAGCTTCTATTCATGTCTTCTGCTCACTTTTCTAATAGTGTTGTTTTTGTGTGTGTGTGCTTATTTGTTTGAGTTCTTTGTAAATTCTGGATATTAGCCCTTTATTAAATGTATAGCTTTGAACATTGTCTCCCATTCTGAATGTTGTCTATTTGTTCTGTTGATTATTTCTTTAGCTTTGCAGAGCATATTCCTTTAGGTAAATCCCATTTATTAATTTTGTTGTTGCCATGATTGCCATTGGCATCTTAGTCATAAATTCTTCTTCTTTTTTTTTTTAGTCATAAATTCTTTGGCTTAGCTGATATCCAGAAGAGTTTTTCCTACATTTCTTCTAGAATTATTATGGTTTTGTGGCTTAGATTTAAAGTCTTTCATCCATCTTGAATTAATTTTTGTGACTGGTGAAAGGTAGGGCTCCTGCTTTTGCATGTGGCTGTCCAATTTTCCCAGCACCATTTACTAAATAGGGCTTCTTGCCCTCAGCATATGTTATTGTCGGCTTTGTGAAAGATCTGTGGGTTATAGGTAAATGGTTTTATATTGGGTTCTCTGACAACTAATGTTTAATATCCAATATTTATGAGATTTTGCAAATATCTTCCTAACACTGATTTCTAATTTAAATGTATTATGATCAGAGAATATAGTCCGCGTGATTTTCATCTCTTAAAATTTCTTGAGACTTGTTTTATGACAGGGCAAGGAAATTATCAGTCTTGAGGAATGTTCTATGTACACTTGAAAATAAACGTATGTTCTGTTGATTTCAGGTGGCGTGATCTATAGTTGTCAGTTAGGTCTAGTTGGTTGATAGCATTGTTTGAGTTTTCCATATCCTTGTATTCTTACAGATTTCCTATCTACTTATTCATTAACTGAGAGGCAGGTGTTGAATTATCCCTCTCTAGTTGTGTATTTTTCTATATCTTCTTTCACTTTTTCCCATTTTTGTTTCATATATTTTGAAGCACTGCTATTGGATGCTTCTATATTTAGGAAGATTAATCTCACTGTTCTTTTATTTTGAAAATAAAAGCTTAAGCTGCTATAAATCTCATCTAGTAAAATTTTAATTTTACATTTTTTTTATCTCTAGAAGACCCATTTATTTCTTCCATTTCCAGATCTGTGTTTGTTAACTGATTTGTTCCAAATTTGTTCCGTATTTTCCTGCTTCTTCAAGGTCCATTTCTGTGTTGCTATAAAGGAATACCTGAATCTGGGTAATTTACAATGGAGAGAGGTTTGTTCGACTCACGGTTCTGCAGTCTGTACAGGATGTATGGTACCAGCTTCTGCTCCTGGTGAGGGTGTCAGGCTGTTTCCACTAATGGCAGAAGGACAGGTGAAAATAGCCAGAGATCACCTGGTGAGAGAGAAATGCAAGAGAAGAAGGGAAGAGGTGCCAGGCTCTTTTCAACAACCAGTTCTAGCTAGAACTAAGAATGAGAACTCCCTCTCTCCCATGAGAATGCCACCAAGCCATTCATGAGGGATATGCCCCCCTGACCAAAACGCCATCTATCATGCCACCTTTCCAACATTGGGGATCAAAGTTCAGCATGAGAATTGGCAGGGCCAAACAAACCATTTATAAATTCTTAGTACAATATCTAGTAACTTTTAATCAAATGTTAGATATTGAGAATTTTAAGCTATTTAATGCTTGCTTTTGTTGTATTTGTTGTATTTTATTAAAACCTTTCAGACTTTTTCTGGCAGTTAAGTTATAATACCTGTAAATTAGTTTGATTCTTCTGAATTTTTAAAAAAGCTAATTTAGGATAGTTATTTATATTCTGAGGCTAGTTTTTCTCAATGTGTATGGCATAGCTTTTCTGCCATTCAGATGGAATGCTCTGTATATTCAATAACATTTCTCACTCTAGCCAAAGAGTACTAAAATGAATTCTGGCTCCATGTGAGTTCTGGAAGTTGTTTTATAGCTTTCCAGTAATTTTTCTTTCTTTGGAAATTGTTCTTTTCCAGTCTCATGGGGGTTTACACTGCTCATATACAGATTGGTGTTTACCCAGAGCCTCAAAGATTGATTTCTGGCTGTAGTAGCTTATCCTTCCTTCCAATCTCTGTGTCTTCCACTGAGTAAGATTTTCAGCCTCTGTTTGGATCCCCTCTTCTTGTGCCACAATCTGGATATTTTCTTCTGGGAGGAAATCTGGGTTATTTCCAGAATCATCTCATTATTTTTCCTTTTCACAGGAATTACAATTCTGTACTGATTGTTTTTCAATATCTGAAAATAAGTGTTTTTGATTTTTTTTCAGTTTTCAAATTGTTTATGGTACAATTTGAAACAATTTGAAACCATATAAACAGCTGGGTAACCTATTGCCCTAGGTAGGCAGTCTTATCAGAGTGGTTGATAAGGATTGAGGATAAATCGTATCAAGTGCTAGAGTTCATTTTAGGGTGGTCAAAACGGGATTTGATTATAAAGATATTGGTCCTGGAAATACCATGTAAAGGTGATATTTGCTTGGTGAAAACAACACCAACTACGGAGGTTCCAGAAATTTTCTTTCAGAAATTTTGTCTTATCTGTTAGAGAAAGAAACCTTTTTCTTTCCCCTAGGATCAAGGCTGGGCCTTCATTCTGATGGTGGATCATGAGAGAGGAGTTAATCTGTGAGGTTATTTCATAAACAATGTTTCAAGTAGCTCCCTTTTATCACCCACTAATCTTGCCTATTCTCAATTATAACTGCCAAATTAGAGTCCATAACATCTCCAGGGTTCTAATAATTAATTACACCAATCATTTATTTAACTGTAGCTTCCTTTTCATACCCACTGGGTTGTGAAGACCTCCTCCTTATCCGTGAACTTCAACCTTCTTTATAGTAAAGACATTTATTGGACTCTTTAATTCAACATGATTGCCCCTTACCTTTAAATTTTATATTTTTTGTTTATATATCCATACCCTTTAAGAAGTACAAAAATTAACTTAACTGACTCTTATAAACCATTCATATAAGACAATATCTATTTGCTTTTCTCTTATTTCAAAGATCATTTGGCTGAATATAAGATTGTGGATTATACTTTTGTGCCCCCACATCTAGTAGAAAATTATTCAGTGCTTTCCGGTCATTCTTTATTATAGAGAAAAAGTTTGGCGTCAGAATGATTGTTGGACTTTCTCAGGAAACTGAATTGCTTGCTGTTGGACTTTTTCTTATAGACTTACAATTTAAAATTTTTCCAGAATGTGTTCCTATGTTAGTCACCTTGAATGATTATTTTTTTGTATTTTTTCCTCACCCGGGTGAGTCCTGCAATACTTGTATGTAGGCTTTAGAAGGTAGTGGCTAAGAGCTCAGTCTCTGAAATCAGAAAAACCCAAGATCAAATCCCATTTTTTCTACCTTCTGTAGTATGGCCTTTCTCAGAATAATTAAATGTGCATGTTATTCCTCTTGCCTTATTCTTTACTGCCCAATTTAAGTCCCTTGAGAGCTGCTTTCTCCAGCTGCTTATGTGATGAATTATGCAGGTTAATGCCTCATTGCCTCAAAAAGCAGCACAGGAAGGCAGTGTAGTATCCCCACATTTCCATTAATTCTTTGGATGTGAGGAAGAAGTCCTTTCAAGTTACAGTAATACACTGAATGATTATAATACATTTTAAACAGCTTTGTAAGAGTGCATTTACTTGACATTATCATGTAGTTTGGATCAGGGTTAAGAATACACTCTTTCAGAGGGGTCAGACCCATTTAAATTATAAGAGTGTAAGTATTTCTTAAGGATCTTGAGATATGTATTGACAAACTATCCAATATGTATAGTAACATTTTCATTGCCAATTAAATCTCTTAAAATAGCATATTATTTTGATTTGTATTTCTTTTTTAAATTTTTTATATGCTAAATAAGTTCTTCCTGTTTATATTTTTTGTTTCATTTTTCAACTTCTATGATTATGTGTTCATTATTTTCCTCCTGACTAGTAATTGTCCTTTAAATTAAAATAGAAGAAAAAGGACTTTGGGAGGACATGTAGGTCTATGAGTTTTAAAAAATTCACTTAATACACTTTATATTTTGATAGAGCTAGTATTATAAGTTTGCTCAAATTATGGTAAAATGTTATTAAATTTTTATGAGAAATATAGATTTTATCATTCGGATTACTGATTTTATAGGACAGAAAACATTACATGTTTCTATTTTCAATTACTCCAAGAACTTATGATTTATGAAAAGTGTTGCTTACCGTGTATAATTAATTTGATGTTGAGATCTTAAAAAAACATATTCTAGAGAGCATATCTTTATCCACACACACAAAAATACTGTAAGTTTTATGAAGTTTGTTTTTTTTTAATTTTCAGGATAAATTTTGTTTAAATTTAAGAATATATCCAGCATCCCTTCATGATTAGAACATTTAAGAAAATTGGTATAGAAGGGACATTTCTTAAACTGATAGAGGCCATCTATAGCAAACCCACAGCCAATATTGTATTGAATGGAGTTAAATTGAAATCATGTCCACTCACATCAGGAACCAGGCAAGGTTGCCCATTGTCTCCACTGCTCTTTAACATTGTAATGGGAGTTTTAGCCATCACAATTAGGGAGGAAAAGGTGATCAAGGGTATCTATATAGGGACAGTAGAGATCAAACTTTCACTCTTCACAGATGATATGATTGTATATCTGAAAACACCAGGGATTCTACTACAAAACTCTTAGAAGTGATCAAGGAATACAGTAGTGTCTCAGGTTACAAAATCAACACTCACACATCTGTAGCCTTTATATATATATACCAACAATAGTCAAGCTGAAAAAACAGTCAAGGACTCTATTATGTTCACAGTAGTACCAAAGAAGATGAACAATTTGGGGGTTTGTCTAACAAAGGATGTGAAAGATCTCTATAAAGAGAACTATGAAACTCTAAGAAAAGCTCATGACTGGGAAGAATCAACATTGTTAAAATGTTCATACTACCCAAAGCAATATATAATTTTAATGCAATCCCTATTAAAGCCTGACTGTCATACTTTAAAGATCTCGAAAAAATAATACTTCGTTTTACATGGAATCAGAAAAAACCTCAAATAGCCAAGACATTACTCAGAAATAAAAACCAAGCAGGAGGAATCACTCTACTAGACATCAGACTATACTATAAACCCATAGTTATCAAAACATTATGGTACTGGTAGATGTATGGAACAGAATAAAGAACCAAGAGTTGAACCCAGCTATTTACTGTTAGCTGATCTTTGACAAGCCAATTAAAAACATTGAGTGGGGAAGAGATTCTCTATTTAACAAATGGGCAAACTGGCTGGCGACCTGTAGTAGAATGAAACTGGACCCACACCGTTCTCCATTAACTAAGATAGACTCACTGTATTAAAGATTTAAACTAAAGACATGAAACTATAAAAATACTAGAAGAAAGTGTAGGGAAAACACTTGAAGAAATCGGCCTGGGTAAAAATTTTATGAGGAGGACCCACCCAGGCAATTGAAGCAACATCAAAAATACATTACTGGGACCTCATCAAATTAAAAACCTTTTGCACAGCCAAGAACACAGTAAGTAAAGCAAGCAGACAGACCTCAGAATGGGAGAAGATATTTGCTGGTTATATTTCCAACATAGGTTTAATAACCAGAATCCACAGAGAACTCCAATGTATTAGCAAGAAAAGAACAAGTGATCCCATCTCAGGGTGGGTGAGGGACTTAAAGAGAAACTTCTCTGAAGAAGACAGGTGCATGGCCTACAGACATATGAAAAAATGCTCACCATCCTTAATCATCAGAGAAATGCAAATCAAAACTACTTTGAGATAATCATCTAACTCCAGTAAGATTAGCCCACATCACAAAAATCCCCAAACCAGAGATGCTGGCATGGATATGGAGAAAAGGGAACACTTCTCCACTGCTGGTGGGAATGCAAACTGATATATTTCTTTTGGAAACATGTTTGGAGAACACTTAGAGAACTAAAAATAGACCTGTCATTTGATCCTACAATTCCTCTACTAGGTATATATCCAGAATACCAAAAATCACACTACAACAAAGATCTTTGTACCAGAATGTTTATTGCAGCCCAATTCATAATTGCTAAATCATGAAAGAAGCCCAAGTGCCCATTGACCCATGAATGGATCAATAAAGTGTGGCATATGTACACTATGAAATATTATGCAGCCTTAAAGAAAGATGGAGACTTTACCTCCTTCATGTTTATATGGATGGAGCTGTAAAATATTCTTCTTAGCAAAGTATCCCAAGAATGGAAGAAAAAGTATCCAATGTACCCAGTCCTACTATGAAACTAATTTATAGCTTTCATAGGAAAGCTATAACCCAATTATAGCCCAAGAAGATGGGTAAAGGGGAGAGGGAGAAGAGGGGAGGGAGGAGGAAGGATGGAGGGAGGGTGTTTGGTGGGACCACAC
>CAUYQV010182569.1:0-20727 GCA_963574575.1 Galagoides demidoff
GGGACCACAGGCGCCCGCCACAATGCCCGGCCATTTTTTGGTTGCAGCCATCATTGTTGTTTGGTGGGCCCGGGCTGGGGATTCGAACCCGCCACCTTAGGTGTACGTGGCTGGCACCTTAGCCGATTGAGCCACAGGCGCCGAGCCTGCCTTGTTCATTTCTGAATTCTCCAGCACTGAGTTAGTGCCTGGCTTACAGCAGGTACTCAATGAGTGCTTCCCCAGGCCCTTCCCCTCTCTCACTGAGCCCTGCACACAGCAGGCACCAGAGGCACTTGGTCAAAGTGAGTCAGTTTAATTCACAGTTTCACAGGCCACTTACTTCATCAGGAATTAGCAAGCCTTTTCTTACCACCAGTGCCCACCCCTGGGATGGTGACCACTCCCCATGAGGACCCCTACTCCCTATGTGCCAAGAAGACTTTGTCCAGCCTTATTTTCTCTGATTGACATAAACAAAGCAATGGATTTTTTTCCTATCACATTATATCTCAATATTAAATGGATCTTTTCAAACCACACCCTCTTAGAGATTCTGCTAATGTTCCTCCCCTCTTAGCACAGATGCTCCCTTGGGTGGTGTTGGGGCTGGGCTATGGTCATCCCTTTCCATATCTGAGCTAATGGTCCTGTTACAGAATCATCAGGGCTGCTTGTTTAAAAATGCTGATCCTTGGCCACACCACCAGACCTGGGGGACAGGTTTGAGACAGACCCAGGAGTCTACATTTTAGCCAATTTACCAGGTGATTCTGATCCACAGTAAAGGTTGAGGATCCCTAAGCCAGGGGAGGAGAAAGCACCTGGCCAACCACTCAGATGTGAGCTGTAATCTCCATTCCTGCATGTCCCAGGCTGACAGGGCCAGTGCCTGTGGGGCTTGGCTAGAGCAACCCCAACATCTGGGTGGCTCTAGCACACCCCACAGCAGCAGCTGGTGTCCTTCTGGGCTCCCTGAGCTCATTAATCACACCCTAACTGGCTCTTATCCACAACCATGGCTGGCTGAGTAGGGCCTGGGCCATGAGTGGGCTATCAGTTCTGCGGGAAGATGGGAGCTGAAGAAAAGAGGCAGGGTTGGGCACACCCTGCCCCAGTTAAGTGTTACCTATGTGCCACCTTTCAAGAAACAGAACAATGGTTGCAGGTTTGGAAACCTTGGACCCGGAGTGCCTCATGGTCAGCTCCAGGCCTTTGCCCTTGTCACCCTGAGCTCCAGCTATCAGGCTCGAGTGTGTAGCCAAGACCACCATGCATTTGCAGGGGCACCTGCCCCACTGTGGCCCTTACCTCGGCAGATGGTGCCATTCTCCACGGCTTCAAACCCCGCTTTGCACATGCAGCGCCCAATGGGCACCAGCCACTCGCCGTCCCCATTACAGTAGAGCTTGATGGGTACATCCACTTCTTCAGCATTGGCGATGCAGCTGCCCCGGGCAGCCACCAGTGATGTGCTTTCAGCCCCTGACAGCGTCTCCTGGAAGATGGCGCCATTCTGGATGATGCGGGGGCACTTACGGTAGAAAACACGCACAGCGATGAGGGACATGCAGCCACCGTAGTCCTGGAAGGCCAGGTAGAAGCCACTGCGGGACACGGGTCCGAAGCTCCGCACCTCGGTGTTGATTTTCATGACCCGGCCCCCCAAGTCCACTTGGGAGAAGCTCTCGTCGGCCGCAATGGTATCCACCTTCACCCACGGATTCTCCATCCAGTTGGGGAAGGTCTTGGTGGCCGAGTCATAATCAGCCTCATAGTAATAGAGGTTGAAGGTCTCCTTGCAGGAGCCGGGCACGCTGGGGATGCTGCTGCAGTCACGCACCGAGAACTTCATCTCCACGTGGATGCGGTGGGCGCCACGGCGCCGGATGAACTTGGTCCGTAGCCAGTTGTTCTGGCTTGACTCAAACACGTTGCACACCTGGTACGTGCGGATCGTGTTCATGTTCTCATCGTAGCCACTCACCTCTTCCCACTGTGGGTGAAATGCTAGTCAGGTGGAGGAGGCGAGGGCTCAGCCCCAGCAAACACCCTGTCTGAGGGGAAGACACAGACTCTGCCATAGGGAATCCTTTAGTCTGATGATGAAGATATCAGAGAATTCCCAATCTGATGGGGAAAACACAGCCTTGGCCCTGAGGAATTCCCCAGTTTCTAAGGATGACACCCCAATCTAATGGGAAGGCACACACCCTGTTCTCGGTATCCCCTAGTCAGTAGGGGAGACACGGGCCTTACTGTCAAGGGTTCACTGGTCTGGTAAAGGAGACATGTACCCTGATCCCAGGAAGTTCCTACCTGGAAGGGAAATAGGGGGCACCTTGCCCTTAGAGAGCTCCTTCCTTTTTTTTTTTTTTAGAGTCTCACTCTGTTGTCCTGGGTAGAGTGCCTTGGTGTCATAGCTCACAGCAACCTCAAAATCTTGGGCTCAAGCAGTCCTTTTATCTCAGCCACCTAAATAGCTGGGACTACAGGTGCCTGTAAAAATGCCCGGCTAGTATTTCTGTTTTTAGTAGGGACCAGGTTTCACTTTGCTCAGGCTGGTCTTGAACTTAGGAGCTCAGGTGATCCATCTGCCTTGGTTTCCCAGAGTGCTAGGATTATAGGCTTGGGCCACTGTGCCTGGCCTAGAGAGTGCCTTCTGATGAAAACAGACATAGCTTTGTGCTGGGGAGGGGGGGCTAGTGATCTGAGGAGGGAGTCAAAACCCCTGCTCTCTGGGAACTCTCTGTCTGATGGAGGAAGACAGTCCTTGTCCCCAATGAACTTCTGGGGTGAGCGGGAAGGCAGGACCCTTCACAGGAAAGCAGCTCTGCTCTGAGGCTTTCTTTTCAGCTGCTCAGATCTATCTGGTACCTGGAAGGAGACTGCCTACCCTCCCTGCCAGGCACAGGTGCTTCAGCTCCCTTACTAGGTCCCAGCCTGGGGCTCACAAACGCAGCTGAGAGTTGCCCAGCCTCACTACCAGAGGGAGCTGGGGATAGACCATGGACAGTTTGGCTGGGAAGGGTGCAGAGCCCATGCTGTCTCCTCAGAGACTCTTAAGGCCAAGGTCATTCCCACTGCTGAGCCTTTGCTCGCACTTTTGGGCCCTCCTTGTGCACCCTCTCTTGTCTTCCCTATAGCAGGCTCTCGGGCGGGCTGCCTGCTCCTGGCACTCGCTAACCTTCCCTTGAGCCTCGGGGACCACCTCCCTGGGCAAGTGTCTAGCACACTCAGCCCTCCTGGTCTGGTCTCAGTGGAACTGAGAACCTGCTGAGGGGTAGCCACTCATCCTGTCCTTCTCCTGTGTCCCCTTTGATGTTGGGCTGGCCCCACAACAGGTCTCTGTCCCCACCAAGTCAAGCTTGGGGCAGGGTCCCCTAACACAATCTCAGTTCTTTGTCACAATTATCATGCATGGTATGTATGGTTATCCCTATTTTATAGGTGAAGGAGTAGGGACTAGAGAAGTGAAGTCACTTGATCCAGGTCACACAGACCTAGACCACTCGTGGGCTTGCCCACACTGCTTTGAAACACACGGACCCCAACAGTGCCCCAGGAATCCTGGGTTCTCGTTCCAGCTCCACCAACTTGATGTATGGCCTCAGGCAAGTCACTTTCCCTCTCTGGGCCTCTATCTCTCCAAATGCCAAATGTGACCGTGAGGGGTGGCAAGTAATAGGAGAGGTGTCACCCTCAAGTGGGTATTCTTTGTCCTTTTGACACTCAGATTCTCTGGGCCGAGTCGTGTGGGCAGAGTGGAGGCTGCCAGCCTGGGGAGGGTCAGATGCTATGGAGGGCAAGTGTGCATGGGGAAGGCAGGGCTGGAGCTTGTGGGCTCAGCCTCTTCTTCAATGGCGACTCTGAAGCTCCCTACATTGCGCGTTAAAAAAATTTTTTTTTTGGTGGCACCATGTGACAAAGTCAGCCCCTTGTTACAACCGCTGCTCTTCTTCAGAACTTAATTAGAGCACTTAATTAGAGCACTCTGCCTTTCTCCCCTCTCTCTAATTAACATGCGGAGGCCCTGCAGCCTAAACACCCCAAATAATTGGGACCGGGGCCCTGCAGCCCAGCCTGGCCTCATTACTGGCAGGGTGGGGCTGTGGGCCCAGCCGTCTTCGCAGATGGAAAATTGGTGACAAGAAAGAGCCACAGAAAAAGGCCTGACCCTGGGGCCCTGCCTATTGAGAGCACAGGCCTGGGGGGTTGGAGGGAGATGTAGCTCCCTGGGGCAGCAGCTGAGTCCCAGTGGATGAGCTGGGGTGGGGGGAAGGGAAAGGATGGATTATGGAGTCCAGAGCCCCTCCCCAGAGACCTGGGGGATGAGAAGTGAATTATTAAAATTGATGACGATGATGGTAATGATGGTGACAATTATTATAGCTACTCTTTATTGGGAACCCAATCTATGCCAGGCACTGTGTTAGACACTCTGCAGGAAGATTTCTCAATTGTACTGCAAGGAAGGTATTATTATCACCATTTTATAGATGAGGAGACTAAAGGTCAGAGAGATTAAGGGACTGGCCCCAAACCACACAGCTGGTGAGTGGCTGAGCTGAGAGAGAATAGCAGGAGTGTCTGGCCCCACAGCCTGTATGCAGTGCTGAGCCAGTTGTTGTGGGAAGAAAGAGGGATCTCAAATTATACCCAATCTTGCTCTCAGGGAGCTCACAGCATAGACATAGGCTCAGACTAACCCTCCCCAAAAATATGATAGTAAGAGCCTCATGTGTTACGGGGACCCAGAAAGGGGACAGAGAGGACTTGGTCATAGCTCTGGATAGAAACCTGAGCCCTATTACTTACTATCTACAGAGCCCCAGACAGGGGGCTATACCTCTCGGAGCTTCGGTTTCCTCATCTGTAAAACGGAGGCAATTTCTTTCTGTGGAATTGGGGATGATGTGTACAAAGATGCTTAATACAGAACGGGTACTCAGGAAATGACAGTTCAGTTTCCTCCTCTGTAAAATGGGGTAGTGTGAGTACCTGCTTCTCATTCTCTCCCTGAGGGTCGGATGCGATAAAACTTGAAAGCACCCAGCTTTTCATCACCATAGCTAGTGCTCCACTATGGCAGGGGATTGAAAGGGTGGGGCAGTGGCCCGCCTGGAATGTGAGGAAGACACTCAGTCTCTGCAGCAAAGCCCGAGGGATCTGGGGACCACTGACTCACCCCTGATGGAGGATGCACCATCCAGCCCAGCTCAGCCGTCGCTGTAGTGGAGTCCATTAGGGTTTCTGTGGGGAGAGCAAAGAGTCACTACCCGCCCTGCCCTTCTGTGCTGTCCTAAGACCCCACCCCTCCAAGGCCTTCTTTACAGAGCTCCGCCTACTTCCATTGCCCTATGCAATCAACTGGCTCTAATTCTTCAGACGTCTTCACTTTAGACCCCACCTCTCCACCCCAGAACCCCGCCTACTCTCACAGCCTAGCCAATCAACTGATTTCCATTCCTCCAGGCCCCGCCCCCGAGGGAAACACAGGCCTTTCTGTCGTGGTCAGGCCCCTCTCCACAGCCAATCCAGTCCCACTAACCTAGGAGGGGTAAGGTATTCTCACATCCAGCAAACCTGGGGTCTACCGGATGAGTTTCAGAGAATCCACCACTAAACTCTAGCTATTTTACATACAAACTATATGTAATATATGGATACATACAAACTATATGGATATATGTTAGCTTTTTAGCTTGTGTCAAATTCTGAAAAACTGGAGTGTGGGCTTTCTGTCCCAGTTGAGCCCTCTGAGATAACCCTTCTCTTCTCCCTTCTCCAGGAACATGAAGTCCTCTATTGTGTCTCTGCCTTTGGGGCCCTGCCCCCAAGTCTCAGCCAGCTCTGCCTCTAGAATAAGACCTAGGGGTGGCGGGTGTTGAGGGCAAGCACTGTGGCCACTGGTGGCCAGTTGGCACATGACTTCTGGGGAGCCAGTAGTCTCAGATCAGCTTCTGAACTAGCCAGGGCCTCACTTGCCTTCACTCATACCAGCAGCTGGAAGGAAGGAGACACATGGCCTAGGGGGAAGGGCCCCTAGGGCTCTAGAGATTCCCCATTCACCCCAGGGCAGGTTCAGGACCCCCGCCCTCTATTTCCCTGCCACTAGGCCTTCAAAAATCTTTCTGAATGTTATAACAAAGCACTGAATGGATTTAAATCAATCCTTTTTTAGCATTCATTCAATAAATGCATCCTGGTGATCATATGTACCAGGCACTGGGCTGGGTACCCTAAGAGACAAAATGGTGAAAAGCAAGGCTCTATTATGGAGCAGTGAACAGTCTGATAGAGGAGGTGTGAATGCAAATAGCTATGAGAGAGTAGGTACCTAGAGAGTTGCAGTGGGATCTTCTATACCAGCAGTTCTCAGCCTGTGGGTCACGACCTCTTTCTTCCATTTGTAACAACAAGGCAATTAGGAAGGTTGAGAACCACTGTTCTATACGATCCTGCTCAGCAAGAGTGGATGAGAGGCCTGCTCGCTGCTATGCTCTAATTCTGTGCCCAGGGCAGACATTGCTAATCGATCCCCACACTCTGTGCCTCAAAATGCTTCTCACCAGTGTTTCAGAAAATGAACACCGATCATTTGTGTGTGATGCTGCCCTGGTCCACTCCAACTGCCTCATTTTGGAGATGGTAACTCACAGGAAGAGAAAGGGACTTCCTAAAGATCACATAGGAGTCAGTGGCAGAGTGGGAAGGGTGGCTAGGTCCTGTCTCCTACCCTATAAACTTCCAGCACTTGAAACAATTAGTTTGATGATCTGGGCTTGGATGTACTAGGGCTAGGAGATTAGGGGCAGTGTACCCAGTGTCAAGGCCACTGAGAAGGTGCAAATGAGGGTTTGAACTACACCAGGGGTGGTGGGGATCAGAGGTGACCGCAGTCAGACACATGAGGGTGTAGGAGCATCCCTATAACTGCCTATGGCTTGTTTTTATGGTCACTGTGTCCCCTTGCACTGGGGTCCAGTGCAGGGAGGGGATATGGAGTGGGGGTGCCAGGGATGGTGGAGCCAGTGCCAAGGGCATCTTTTTGATGGCAAATTGGAGGGAAGTCCTATTATGCTGCTTTGGAGCTGAAAAAAAGGGTTCCTTTTCACACTCCGAATGCTACAGATTTTTCTTCCTGGAGAGAACAAGGGCTGAACTTTTAACCTGTTTTCTCTCATCGGCCTCAGCCAGAGACGCGCCAAGTCGGGCTCTCTGCCTGGGCCAGAGGAACAGCTGCTGGGAGCTGTTCAAACAAGGGAGAGGAGAGACTCTGCTTGGGACCAGAAAGGGGTCTGGTGGGGGAGGCCAGTCAGCCAAGCAGGTGGCCCCACCCCTTGGCTGGATTTCTGGGCTGACCCAGAGGCTAAGCACTAGAGGATTCCACAGCCGGGAGAAGGAGGGGCTGGGAACTGACATCCTCATTGTACAATGGAAACAGGTCCAGAGAGGGCAAATGACTTGCCAAAAGTCACACACTTACCCTGGGCTCCAAGAAGCTCAGGCCAGGGAGTTCCACTACTCCCTGTGCCTTCTACCACTCCTGGCCCAAAACATGCTGGGGGAGGGTCTCAGAAAGACTGAAGGTAAATGGGCCAGCTGTTTCACAGACAAGAAGGGACTAAGATGGAATGGGAAGTTTGCAGACTTCCTAGGGAGGAGGTGGGATGGCAGGTACCTCCTTTGTTCCCTACTCCTGACTTTGCCTACAAGTCTGGCTCTGTGAAAGCTGTCATCAGCTTGGCAGGAAGCAGCATATGGGTGCTGTTCTCCCCTCAAATCCTCCTTGGTCTTTTGTTTTTCTTTTTTCTTCTTCTTCTTCTTTTTTTTGGATATGGGGTCTTGCAATGTTGCCCAGGCAGGTCTCCAATTGTTGGCCTCAAACTATCCTCCTGCCTCAGCCTCCAAGGTGCTAGGATTATGGTCGTAAGTCATCATGCCCAGGCCTGCTTTTCAATGTTGACACTTCCCTCTACCTCTGAAAGTCAGGTAAACAGAGCAGAGAGACTTGTGGAGATAGACCTAGATTCTCATATTGGTTCTGTCACTTCCTTGCCTAGTAACCTTGGATCTTTCTAAGCCTCAGTTTCCTCATCTAGAAAGTGGCCAAAATACATCTGGAGTGTGGACATGAGGAATACAGGAAGGGGAAGTGCATTAGGTTGATGCCCACCACAGCAGACCCTTACCAAGTGGTGGGTACTATTTTTAGATGGAGGGTGATACTTTTTGGCTAGCCCAGTGCCTGCACACACTACCTCCTTTGGGCTCATTAGGTAGCCCTTGAAAGGGAAGGCAGGTCCAAGAATCTCCAGCTTAGTCTCCCTAGCCTCCCTCATGACCCAGGTTGCGTCTGCCAACATCTGACAAACATCAGCCTCTCGCTTGATGGCCACAGCCTCCAAGGAGCCCTTCCCAGCCCATCTGATGTTGCTTTGCTGGGATGCCCTGAGTTTACTCTTTGCTCCTCTCAAACTAAGAACAAAAGCCAACTGCTGGGGAATCTGGTTAAACTTCTTGCCTCAGGAATGTAGACGGGTTTGGGGAAGCCATACTCTATCTCTACTACAGCATATCCTTCCTTCTCCCCAAAGATTCCAGACATCTCCCCTCTACTCCCCAAATCTACAAAGGGTGAGAACACATGTCCACTGAGACCCTGCTAGGAGCCAGAAACTCTCACCAGCATTCTCAGAAGTAGTTGATACTGTCCCATTTCACAGATGGGAAAACTGAGGTTTCTAATGGCTCAGGAACTTGCCTGGGGTTACACATCTACTCCACCTGCAAGCTGAGCCCCAGTTGCATAGACTGTATGGTGCTCCCTGCTCTGTCTCACTCCTGTACCCCACACATCCTGTTCCTTCTCACCTTCTCCCCTCTACACTGTTTTTGCCTGCTGCTAATTTCCCTTGCCCCTGAAATCTCAACTCAGGTCACCTCCTTTAGAAAGTCTTCCTGAATCCACATTGCCCCTTAGCTCTGCAGCCACTGATGTTTTTAGATGTGTCAGTGCTTGCAGATGTCCTGGGTGGTAACTGCCCATTTTCTATCCTCTCCGATGGTACCCTATCTGTGGTACCCTAACGGGGAGATACTGTATACTGTTAAGACTCAGCGCAGGGCTTGGCACAGAGTAGGCCCCCTTCTGCCATCTGTCGGTTTTGGATGTGCACACCAATGCCTGCCCCATCAGCGTTGCCCAGCCTTGAGCCTTTCGTGCAGACAGCATTTATGACTTTAGCCATTTTCACCTACAGCCTGCACAATTATTTAGTTACTATTTTTCTTCCAATTGACTCTTTTCTTTCTTAAGTACATTTTAAAGAGGAAAAAAGTAATCATTATTATAAATGGAAAACCAATATGACTTGCCCTAAAAAGAGGAAAAATAAACACAGACTATTGCAATTAAAAATGTTCATCTGCAAACTACTACCAAACATCATTTTGCTTTCCATGTTTTCGGGGCCGCTAGGCTGTATCGAGCTGCCTCCGAAGTGCTGGAAATGTCCCCATCCCTATCCCCATTGTGACAATGACAATCCCTTGTGCAGGGGAAGCTGTTGTCACTGTACACAGATAATTAATCACCACATGCTGTGACAAAGACCACACCAGGGATGTGCATGGTGTATTAAGGGTCATCGGAACTGGGTGTAGAAGGGGGAGAAGAAACGTCAAATCTAGAGATGGCTTCCCGGAGGAAGTGATACTTGAATGGAGACTTTGAAGGGAGTCAGCTGACGTTGAGTGGGAAGAGTGTGCTAGGCAGAGGGGATGGCAGAGGAAAAGTCAGGGAGGTGAGTTGAGCCAGAGTGGGGGGGTAGAGGGAGGTTATGAGACTCCAGTGGTGGGTGAAGGGTGGAGCTGGAAGAGGTGAGAGCTGAGCCTGCAGAAGTCAGCGGGGGCTGCCTGTTAAAAGGTCAGCTGCCCTCTGAGGCTCCTCTGCTGGGCTGTGCCATCCACCTGCATCCTTGCCAGCTTTGCTGGTGTTACCTGTCCCCAACCCCGCTGACTCTGCCATTTCACTTGCCCCTGGCTCCCCCCCAGCCCTATTGAAATGTCTAATTCTCAGGCCTTGACTGCTCTCAGTGCCCATTTGAAAACATCCTAACAGATAGATGAGGAAAGAGGCTGCATAGATTCTTAGCATCCAGACAAAAGCTAGCAATGTGTCCACCAGCCCAGAGAGCCTTCTTTAGTGGGAAAACAGGGATCTGGGCCATGGGAGCGACTTCAATCCTAGCCCTACGGTGCCCACACCCCCTTGCCTTCCTGGAGACTGCACAGAAGAAAGCAATCAGGAGGCCCTGATTGTACAAGCTGGGGAGGCCTGACGGCCCCTCCGGCTACGTGTGAATGAGCAGTGTGCATTTCAGAAATATTTGAGCTTAAAGGAGAGACACACTGAAGTCGTTAGCGTTAGGCCGATAGGAGGTGGTTGTGTGGGGGCCCCTTGCTCTCAGGCTGGGGCGGGTAGTTGCCCCCTGCTCCCCAATCTACCCCTGGCAAGCTCTGCCTGACCCCCACGTGGAGCATAATTTTCTAGGGCCACAATTCTTTAGAACCACAGGCACAATTTGTCTGCACTAATGACAGTACAGGAGAGTTCCAAAGCCATGAAGAAGAAATTTTCCTTAAGTGCCTGTTTGTGCCAAGCATTGGCTAGAGCACTCTAAATGCCATTTCTGGCTCATGACATTACAGGGAGCATACTGTTATTAACCCCATTTTACAAATAAAGAAATTGAGGTCAGAGAGGGGAAGTAACCTGCACGAGGGCACATGGGCACGGCTAGGATTTGAACTCATACCTGTCATTTCCACATCTGTGTTAGTTTTAAGATGCCATGGCCTTGAAAGTCAGACAACACAAAACAAAACAAAACAAATCATCAGGGTTTGTGTGTGTGTTTATTCTCTCCCTCTGTGTGGGCCTGTGTGAAGAAAGGAGGGGAAAGAAGAGAAGGTGGCAGGGGAATGGGGCACAGACTGTCCAGGCCAGAACCTTGGCTCTGGCACTCTCTACAGACAAGCCAGGTCGCCTCGCAGGGCCTCGGTTTCTGCATCTGCAAAATGGGCCATTGTGAGAATTAAATGACTTCATGTTGGTGAGTCCTGTTGATCCAACGCCTCCCCGGGTCAGTGACTGCCTTGTTTACCACTGTCCCCTCTGTGCTGAGAACTGAGCCTGGCACATAGGAGATGTAGCTACATCCAGCCCCCACGTGGCAGCTGGGTGACGTTTCTAAAGCCCATGTCTAATCATGTCTGAACAGACCTTAATACCTCTCAGAGCTTCTGTTGCCTGAGGATAAAGTCCTATCTCCTCAGCAAGGCATTCAAGGCTACTGCCCACAGGGCCAGCTAATTACCCTCCAGCCACCCTCTTCCTCGTCCCTAGTGTCCAGCCCTCCTGAATTTCTTTCTGCTTACAGAAGGCACTGTATTTCCTTGAGCCTTGATGACTCGACCCTTCTAGATTTTTCTGCCTGGAATGCCTGGACCTTGCTGCCTTTAGCCTGGCTATATTCTCTTCCAAAATTGAGTTCAAAGCCTCCTTCTTCCTGGCAGCTGTTCTGACATCTCCCGCTCTGGCTGGGTTAAGCAACAAAGTCATGGTCATTCAATGAACATCTCCCTCACCCAGTGTGTGCCAGGCATTGGGAACACAGAGACAGATCAGCGGCTCCTTCCTTCAAGGCGCTCTCAGACCAGTGCCCAACATGTGAACTTACTCCATGGAGAGGCAGAGTGAGACGGCTGGTCCAGGCTGGGAGCCAGGAAACTCAGAGGAAGAAGGGATTAGTTTTGACCAGGAAATGAGGAGAGGCATCTCAGAAGAGGTGGCATTTGAGCTGGGAGGAGAGAGAAGGGCACGCCACATCGAGGGCAAGGCAGAATCAAAGGCAGAGTGGTATGAAACATCGGGGAAGTTTGAGCAATAGGAAAATGGGTGACTGGCTCTCAGTGGTGGGCGCTGGGCCAAGCCCTGAGCATTCATTATCCCATTTCATCGTTAACTATTTGTGAAGTAAGTACTTTATGATCTCCCTTTACAGATGGAAAAACTAAAGTTTAGAGAGGTTGTTGAAGTTTAGAGAGGTTGTTTCCATGGCCAGGAAGTGGTGGAGCTGTGTCTGCCTCACACCAGAGCCCATGTTCTTAACTACTCCACATGCGAGGATGCCTGCCCCATGTGTTAGGAGCAAAATGCTTCATGGAAGGATATAGTTGCACAGGATGGGGTCAGAAGGTGCTGGGCCTCCACTGTGGGGCTGAGGAGTTTAGACGTTGCCTTAGAAGCAGTGGGGAGCTATGGTGAGTTCCTGAAGCAGGTAGGGGCATGGTGTGTCCTGAGAACGGCTAGATTTCAAGCTGGTCTTGGCAGAGGAAATTAAGCTAGAGTTGGGAGCCAGCTGGGGGAAGGGTTGAAGCTGAAGATGAATTGACACCTACCTGCTAGCCACACTAGGGGGCTTTACCCCCAGAATGGCCAGCAACCCACAGCCCAAGGCAGCAAATCAGCCTGGTATATGACCCAAACAGCAGATGCCACTCTGGACCCTTCCCTGTCTGGGGCTAGTGGAGCTGAGGTACTTGAACCATGACCTAGTGAGATGCCAGCTTGGAGGCCTGACCTAAACCATCAAAGGCCAGGAGTCAGAGCACTCTTTCTCTGGTCCAGATTAGAATGCTAAGAAGAAGCATCAGGAGATAAAGTTCAAGACCACTGACAAGCCTGGAAAAGTCACTTCACCTTTCTTAGCCCCAGTTTCTTCATCTATAAAATGAGGATGACAAAAATCCTTGTTTGTACTCAAGGAGGTATTGAGTGCAAAGTGGTTTTTATAACATGCAAGGCTGAGCCACGCTGAGGCTGTAGGGAAAATCTCTGAGACTTGTGGAAGCTCCCGTGGGCAGGTGCTTCAGCAATTTCATCTCCATCGCAGGGCAAACTTACGAAGAAACTGAGGCGCAGAGAAATCAAGGTCTCCCTCAAGGCAACATTGCTGTAACGGGCCGGGCAAGGCTTGGCACCTTTGGTCCAATTCTAGAAACCACCTTTCCCATGAAAGGAAGGGGGAAAATCACTGCTTTCATTTATCAGTGCCCTTGGACCAAGGTCCTGAGCTGAACACTGCATACCCTGGAACACTGGTACTTGTAACCCTTGTACAGAAGTGGAAACTGAGCCCAGAGAGGCTCAGGGATTCCCCCAAAGTTACACAGTCAGTAAGAAGCAGAGCTGGAATTTGAACCCAGGTCAGCCTGATACGGGAGGTCTCTCCTCGGAAAATACAATGAGGATGGGAGCCCAAGAAGGCCTTGGGTTCATATGCCCAATGCAAGGTGAGTTGGGGGTGGTGATGCCAGAAAAACCCTGGGCCAGCCTCTGGGAGGCTGTGGGTTTTCTGAAATGAAACCGGTAACAGGCAG
Organism: Galagoides demidoff; assembly: GCA_963574575.1. Lineage (NCBI taxonomy): Eukaryota > Metazoa > Chordata > Mammalia > Primates > Galagidae > Galagoides > Galagoides demidoff. The sequence continues at coordinate 13,429 of CAUYQV010182569.1, forward strand.
CTTGTTGTTTCTCTGGCTTGGCCCCCTGCTTGGCCCTCAGGCTCAAGGAAAGGGAACCTGGCTAATGTAAAATCCTTCTGCCCAAGGACTCTCGAAGTCCCCTCCTTGTCCTCCTGCCACTCGGAGGCCCTCCTCTGCCTCGGTTGCCTGCCTTGTGTTTTCTCAGGCCCGGGGCGGAGGAGTCCCCATGACGCCGGCTCCTCCACTCTGTCCCCCGCCTGCCCGCCGCTGGCCTGGGCATCTGCCAGCGCCGGCCGTCCCGGCTGAAACCCAATCCTCTGGGCCAGCCCGGCTGCTCGCTAACAGCGGGCTGCATTGTGCGGCCGGGGCTTCGGGAGAGTTTGGATTCGCTGCTTGGGGACCCACTTAACCTCCGCAAAGGACAGGATGATGGATGGGGGTCTGGGACGGGGTTGCTGGGGGGGTGGGGTGGGCGGTAAATGAACACCAGGGCTTGCTGGGGAAGGAAAGGGAGGCAGGGACAGGAACCGTCCTTGGACATGTTAGGAGTCTTTTTAGTTCTCAGGACAGCCCTGAGGGATGCCTGTAGTGGTCTCATTTATACGTAAGGGAACAGAAGCGTGGAGAGGTTAGATGACCTGACTAAGGTCACACAGTGAGTCCGAAACTGAACCTAGGCCTCTCACCTTTGGGTCTTTCTGACACACCAGGCTGCATCTCACAGCAGCGTCTGCCCAGTGATTTTTAATTCTTGAGACCCTTTTACTTAAACAAGTCCACATGCCCTTCACACCTATTAAGTAGGTAAAGCAGGATAATCATGGCAGCTGGCATTACTGGGCACCCACTGCGTGCCTGGCACTATGCTTTGCATTCTGCTTCCTCATCTCTCGAGATCCTAATGTGACCCACCGAGACAGGAACAACCATCACAACCACTTTGCAGAAGAGGAGAGGGATGCTCAGAGACGGGAGTCCCTTAGCAAGAGGAGGCAGATCTGGACCCTCTCAGGCTGGCCAATGGAGGCAGGAGGCTTGGGCACCCCACTTGTTACGGCTAGCACCCCTTCTAAGCAGTTCTGAATATTGTGCATCTCCCCTCTGCCGTTCAGACACAGCCTCTGCAACACTCCTGGCCTGGCCTGGCCTGCCTGGGATACTTAAACACGTCCTTTGAGACCCATCTCAAATGTCACGGCCTCCGAGAAGCCTTCCCTGATGGTCCTGGCAGCAGGGCTTCCACAGTTCCATGTATATTTCCCATCATCGTTCTTGTCACCCTGCTCTTTGATTTTCCTTTCACTTCAGGGCCTCTAACCTGGACGGCGAGTGCCTTGCAGGCAGGGCTGAGTCTGGCTCACTGTGGTGGCACTGGCCTCTCTGTTGAAACCATCTTACCCCTGATCACACAAGCTTGCCCAGGCATCAAATGCTCTTTCCTATTTAAACCATCAGTTTTGGTATCTGGATGTTCCTCCAGGAAATATGGTCACTGGTTATCAAGATGACTCTAGACACTATATAATTCAAAGCGCTTGCTTTGTGCTAACTAACCGCTGTGCTGAGCTGTAACACATATTTTATCCCTTGATTTTCACAATGCTTTATGAGACAGAATTATTATTGTCTCAATTTACCACCCCCCATTGCCCATTTACCCATTCATCTCACTCATGCCACCCCTCAGTCTCATTCTATTCATCCAGTAATCCACCACCATTCATCCCCTCACCCATGCATCTAGCATCCTGCTTGTGTATCCATTCATCACCTGTACATCTTCCTACTGAACAAACCTTCCTTCCTTCTTGTAGATGGTGGAAATAACCTTCAGAGAGGTTAAGCAACCTGCCCAACATCACACAGCTCATAAGCAGCAGATCCAGGAGTTGAACTAGGTCCTCATTTAACCACTCTGTCGTGTGGCCTCTTTGCTTTCTCACTTTATTTCTCACTGTCCTGTTACATGCAAGTTTAATCTTATAAGTCACCTCAAATCCTTTTGGATGTGAGTGGAGTGTAAATTACAAATCAATAAGACACAGGCCACTGTAAGTCCAAGCTGAGGTCTGTCAGGTTGGAGTCAATTAGCAAGCCTGCTGCAGGACCTGCTGGGACTGGATCTATTTGCCTAATTGGCACTGGTTTCCCCCAGTGAAGGACAATTAACTCAAATCCCAGAGCCTGGACCACCCTTCCGTTTCTGGGCAAGGTGTCAGGCATTTAGCTACATGAAATTTACTGTTCACTCATTCACCCATTGACCTATTTGCCCACTCATCCATCTATATTTGCAACCATCCAATCCTTGCAATCATCCATAAACTATACTGACATTCACCTACTTATTATATTTACTCACTCACCCACCCATCTATATCTATCGGCCACCCCACACAGCCACCCGTTCATCCACCTACCTGTCCATTGAGCCACCCAATCCAAGCAGCCATTTATGAAATCATCCTGCCATCTTGCCTTCCACCCATCTGTCCACCTACCCTCTCACTCTGCGTGTCTATCATTTCTCCACCCATTTACCCACCCACCCATATACCTCACATCCACTTAGTTATCCATCCATCTTTCCACTGAACCAACCCCCTCCTTCCCTCTCCTTCCTTTTCTCTCTTCTTTCTATTAATCTATCTACCTGTCCATCCTTACCTACGTATGCATCCATGCACATCATATATCTGCTGTCCACACCTCCCAGACAGCCAGCCTGCATTTGTGAATACCTACTGTGCGCAGGCCTGTGCTAAGTACTGGAGAATCAAAAATAGGCACTGTCACAGATCTCAGGATACTTGCTGATTTGGAGCCAACCCCAATCCCAGTGACTGCAGACTTTCTAAGCTCTAGACTCCACTCTTGGATTTGGCCCCTTGCTCAGTCTGGTAACCTGGGTTCTGTTCTGCGGCCTCTGAATCTGGCTCCACTCTGCTTCCAGATAGCCTATCTCACCAGGGCCCCACTTGGCCTGTAGACCTGTTTCCCACATCACATTAGGTGTGGACGTGGCCAAGGCTCATCCTACTCCTACAGAGGTGCCAGTGAATAGGAACATGAGCCCACATCCAGCCTCACTCTCAGCTTGGCCCCCGTTCCACAATGTGCAGAGAGGACTCCGAGCTCCCCACATAATCCCACAGCAAAGGAGGGACCTTGACCCTGCCTCCAGATCAGAGGAGACTTCCCCAATAACTGACACCTAGTCTGAACCCCAAATATTGAGTAGGAGACAGCCAGGGAAAAGGAAGGAGGGAAAGGGGAAGAATTGAGAGGAGAGAGGATGCCCCAGACAGAGGGAGCACCTCATACAAAGACTGGGAGGATAGAATGAGCAAAGCCCCAGCGGGGGGCTGCACGAGAGCAAAGGAAGGCCTAGGAGAAAGAACTCCAGATACTGCAGAGTCATGAATGCCAGCTTGGGAGGCTGAGACTTCGCCCTAGAGCCAGCCAGCATCCACTGAAGAGAGCCCTTACTCAGCTGTCACTGCATTCCCTTAAGGAATGGATCCATTTTTATAAGAGGAAATTGCAGCTCGGGGATCAGAGAGGTACAGAGGGCTGTCCTAGGCCACAGGGCGGCTCCAAGCAGAGCAGAGATTTCACCCCAGGTCTGATGGCTCCAATGCTCTTACTTTTTCTGAGAAGAGCTGTTGCCTAGGAGGAGATGTTTCCAGAATGCCTGCCTCCTTTCTACGTTAACGCTCCCCTCCAGTCCAGCCTCTGTGACTCTCAGCAGTGACAGAACACCCCAGAGCGCCATCTCTGCTTGGCGTGACTCCCCGGGCTCACTTGCCAACCGCACCTGGCATCTCAGGCAGCTAAGCAGGCACGGCTCTGCTGGGGCGTTTTCTTGTGTGTCAAGGTTTCTCAGGAGAGTTGCTCAGCAATTTCCCATCATCATCTTCACGATCAGAGCCTCCATGTCCCCATCATCAGTTACCGTTCATTTCCTACCAACCCAATACCCTGAGAGGCAATGCCAGGCAAAGGCAATGCCAGGCAAAGAGCCAGGCCTGACAGCTTCCGGCATGAGCTGGTGGAGCTCCTGACACAGCTGGGCATGGAAGGGTTAGTGGTAACAGGAAGGGTCTAAGAAGGAGCAGGGCCAACCTCCTGTCAGAAGCTTTCAGGGGCTGCATGAAAAGAGTCTCCAGGACAGGCAAGCAGTGTCCTCTGCTGTTGCCCTTCCACCGGAACCCTAGAGGAGCCCCTTCAGGTGATATGGCTACATTGCTTCTCTGGGATCCCACACTGGGGTTCCCCCTCACCAGGAATTCTATACTGGTGGTAGTGGCAGCAACTTAGGGTGGCCCCATCAGACTAACTGACGCTGGAAGCAGGCTCAGGAATTCCTGCTGTAATTAGGAAATTGGATCTGGAACCTCAAATATCTCACCACACTGGCATGCGTCCTGCTGGGTCAGGATGCTTCTCTGATGGGGTTAAGGTGTGTGGTGGGTGGTCCCCTCGGTTGATGGGGGCTCCTGACTCCTGCTGTTGGCCCTTTCCTTCCCCCATCCCCACAGGACTATAGCCTCAATGACCCCATCTGAGAAATGGGAGCAGCAAATAACACCTACTCACAGGTTTAGATGCAAAGCTTGTAGCACAAGGCCTCTCACGGTCAGCTCGGCTTAGGAGAGGTTAGTACCACAAGCATTATCACCCCTCATTCACCCTGATGCCAACAGGACTGAGCTCCCAGAGATACCTTTGGGGTGAAGAGGTACGAGTGGACCGGGTTAATAATCACAATCCTAACTTCTAGCCAACCTACTGGGTACTACTACGTACTAGGCACTGTGCTAACTACTTTTTGTAGGTTAAACCATGTGGTCCCCATTTAACAGATGAAGAAACTGAGGCTCAGAGAGAAATGTGGCTTGCCTAGGGTCACCAAGGAGTTGGTGGTAGTGCTGGGATTCCAAGCGTCATTTGGGGCTTCCTTCCTGCTGCCTTCCTTCAGAGCTCAGAGTCCCCTGTGCTGGGCCTGGCAGGGAGCGTTAACTTGGCCTTATTTAAAGTTGCAATTATCTGTCCCATTTCCCACTGGCTGCAGCTGAGCTCTCTGGAGAGGTGGGAAGATCATGATGGAGGATATCATGAACAGGGAGTTCCTAAGGAATCCTTCATGAGCCTCTGCCTGAACAAGCATGGAGGACCTGTGCTTCTGCCAGGAGGTCCCCTTACCACACCTGGTCTCTCTCCCCTCTGCCCCTGCTGCAGAGAGCAGACCAAGCCAACGAGGGGTTCCCCAGGGTGGGGAGGCTCCTTTTCAGTTCCGCTGAAGTTGTAACAAGGACACACCACAGGTGAGGCCTAGGGGATTGTTAGGAGGCAGCATGAAGGTAGCACCCAATGTAGAGATGGGAAGACCAAGGCAGCCTGGGCCTTGGTTGAATATCCCATGGTCAGGAGGCAATGTGTGGGGTCTAAATCTCAGAGCAACACAGACCTAGAAAATGGGTCCTAGAAATCTTTTTGAGAAGAGGAAAGATGGCATTGGGGAAAGAGGCCCAGGGCTGGAGCAAAGCAGAGTAAAGGTGCTCAGAGTTTTCAGCTTGACTGCCTCCTGAACGCCTTACAAGCGGGTAGAGTACTATGGGAGCTCTGTCATGCAGATGAGAGCCTCAGAAGAGAAGGTCAAGGTCACCAGTCTACCCCTTAGTGGTGTGGCCAGAATTGGTTCCCAGAATGCCTGGCTCCAGGTCCCACCAGACCAGACTTCCATTCGGACGTACACCCCTCCCTTGCTCCTGCACACAGTTCTCAGCACTCCTGCCTACCCTCCTTGCCTCGCCTCTCCATTCAGCTCCCTTCCTTACTGAGGAAGTGCCTTCTGTGAAGTCTACCTCTGCTACAGCCCTGCCTGACTGGTGAGGGTGACACCCAGATGTCAGGTCCAAACAATAGCACAGCATGGGGCACTGAGGGCGTGGGCTCAGGAGCCATCTGCATTTGAGTCCCAGCAGCCCCAGGCAAGACCTTACTTCCTTTTCTGAGCTGTGGAATGGGAACAAGATTAGTACCTGCCTCCCTGATGACCATGACAAGATCATGCACTTAAAGCTTTCAGCCCAGAGCCTGGCTGTAGTAAGTGCTCAGTAAAAAGCTGACTGTTGTCACTATGACTCAAAGTTCTGTGCAACTTGGCACAAAGCAGTCATTCAGTAAACAGAAGTGATGATATTATTATCAACACCAGCCAGGCCCCTCTGGCCAAGACAGACGCAGAGAGAATAATTGCCCCCAAAGAGGCCCATGTCCTAATCCCCAAAACCTAATTCCTAGAACTTGTCAGTGTTACCTTATGTATCAAAAGGGACTCTGCAGATGAGATTAAATTAGGAATCTCAACATAGGGAGATTATCCTGGATCATCCGAGCAGGCCTAGTATAATCGTGAAGAGCCTTTTAAGAGGGAAGTGTAGTGTCAGCGTTAGAGAGCCGTGATGATGGTGACAGAGGTTGGAGAAGGAGCCACAGGCTCTGGAATGTGGCCTCCAGGAGCTGGAACTGGCAAGGAAAGGGCCTCTCCCCTAGAAAAAGCCCCCTGGAGGAAGTGTGGCTCCACCGACACCGACCTCAGCTCAATGAAACCCATTTCAGACTGCTAAACCCCCGATCTGTAAAATAAGAAACGTGTATGGTTTAAAGCCACTAAGTTGGCAGTAATTTGTTAACACCAGCAAAGCAAAGTAACAGACCATCCGTAGGGGAGGAAGCAATTGTCTCCCCTATACCAGCAACGGCTCAATGTGTGAACCCTGCAGACTCATTCCCCACTGCTGAGAAAGAGCCCAGACGCTCTGCTGAGGGTGTGGGGCTCTGGGGAGGGTCTGCACACGTTGGGTCACAGCTGTAGTTGAAGGGGACCCTCTCCCTGTCCCTGTGTGCCCATTGGGGAGAGGCTGAGGCTGTGGTGAGGCTGATGTTGGTCCTGGGTACCTGCTCACTGGTGGGCCCAGTGATAGTCCCATTCTGGAAGGATGGGAATACAGGGTGGAGTGGGCTGTCTCGGGGCTACTGTGTATTTAGTTGTTAACCACCGTGCCAGGCCCTGCCAAGGACCTAACCTTCCCAAAACTCTATGAGGCAGGCTTGGCGCCTGTGGCTCAAGTGGCTAAGGCGCCAGCCATATACACCTAAGGTGGTAGGTTCAAATCCAGCCTGGGCCCACCAAACAACAATGATAGCTGTAACCAAAAAACAGCCAGGAGTTGTGGCGGGCCCCTGTGGTCTCTCAGCTACTTGGGAGGCTGAGGCAGGAGACTCGCTTGAGCCCAGGAGTTGGAGGTTGCTATGAGCTGTGATGCCACGGCA